>APFE031135406.1:0-48217 GCA_000404065.3 Pinus taeda
ACTTGCCACACCAGAGGAACAAACCCCAACAAATTATCAAATTCCCCACAAAACATAATCATAACACAATAAAATCCCTAATAACTTACTAAGCAAAGAGAATGATGCAAAAAAAAAGGAGAAGATCACACTCAATACTTCGACCAAGGGCTAGGGTGAATCTAACACTTAAAAGACTCAACAACACAAACAAGGAAAAACTAGACACTGCTAGATATGACCTCTTGATAACAATAACGAGATATAGATGCAACCAAAGGAATCAACCTGGAGCAAGATATCCTAATTGACAAAACTATGAGCCATGCAAAGAGCTCCTATAAAACAGAATAACAACCTTGACACAATTCAGAACCATAAAATGGGAGAGAAGTACCTTCAAACTCGCTACCAAAGGCTTGAACACAACTCGAAATAGAAACCCACACATTGAAACCACCCAATGATATACAACACACTCCATGGACTCCAATTGAAGAAAAAACCTGGACTCCACATCCACAAAACGAGCAACAACACACAACAACCACAGAAGAATCTAGAGGAAAGAGGTAGAGGATAATTCCTCACCTCCAATCTCACACTTCATGTACTTTGGCCACCCAAGTGCCATTAAAATGCATTTAAACCGACAAAACAAGCATTGTGCAAACCTAAAACCATCAGCTAGCAACCACCATGGCTCCCCCAAATGGTGACACATGTTACCCATTTTAGATTGCTTCCAACAATCCCTTTGAGCCCGCGTAATAATGCTGAAAGTAAGTGGGTAATTACTTTTTGAATATCCTTTATTTCTATTTTACTAATATAAATATTTAGTAATACAATGTTTTTTTAAAGGTATTTTATTTTTCACATGCTTTATGTTATTTTATTTATTTATTTCATTATGTCATGTATCTAATTTAGAATAGGGTTTCTTAATTTTTTAATTTAATTATTAGTAATTATTAGCTGGATGGCATAGATTTACCTTAGAATATTCTAAGTAATAGTGATAAATCAAAGGTAATTATGCCTTTTCCCCCTTTTTAATTGAAACAATGTCATATAAACATGAATTATGGTTTTTTGGGCATGTGGTATTAGTAAGCCATAGTATTGGCCCATGATATTGCAACAAAATCTATTTATAGATTAAGAATCTGTATAATATATGAGGTTGAATCTTTAAGGTTTAGAAACTTGTTATATGTTTTTTTAAAATGTATATATGTTTAACTCATATATTAATTCTTTTATAATTAATAAGAACTATAATTTAAAATAAAGTTATAATTTAGTTAATTTTTATGATTTTTTAATTTTGGAAATGTAACATGTATGATGAGCCCATGGGATAGTTCAATTGGCGATTGCTCTATAACAAAAAAGATGTCAGATATATTATGAGATGTATGTTATTGATACCTCTCGATATTTATTTAATAGATGTATGTTATTGATACCTCTCGATATTTATTTATGAGATGTATGTTATTGATACTTCTCGATATTTACTAACCATGTTATCTTATATCTATAAGGTGAGTTGCGGTATTTATTAGAGAAATTTGTCTCATCTAGTAAGGTGATGTAGTGATTTCAACACAAAGATTGTTGCGCTCCTCTTCTGAACTGACGAATCTCTCGAAGAATCGGTTGATCGAGGATGGGTTCCAATACTCCAAATGTTGTGAAAATGGCATCGTTACTAGCTATAAATGAAAAATTTCCAACCTGGATGACAATTATGATGAAGCTAAAAACAGAAAGAAATGGGAGAGCTCACAGTCTATTCAAAGAAGGCATTACCTAGAATGTGGGAACTTGGAAAATAGAAGAGTTCAAGGAGATGTTTCATTATAAGCCTACTGAACTTCAGCTTCTCTTATGATAAGATTTCGTTATCAAACCATTCAATTTAAAGGCTCCATGGAAGGATAGAAAAATCCCGTGCAAATGGCGCAGCGGCAAAGCCCAGGTCGTATAATCCAGCCTCCGCTTGAACTTTGACCACAAATGGTGGTGTTTAATTTTGTTTTCTTTAGCTTCATTTTCCTAAATTTTTTAACTTAATCAATATTTATGTATATCTCAGATGGGTTGTAACGATGAGTCGTTTTGCACTCTCTTTTCTATGTGATGTGTGTCAAATTTTAGTGGTTTTTTTATTTTGATCATAATATGTTGAGATGTATATGTTTTATTGTAGCCCGGTAAAGACTCTTTTAGAATGCTAAAAACATATACAAATCTAATTTTCAACCTTTAATAAAATTAAAATATTTTTTCCTTAGTTACATTAATTATATATTTTTTAATATGTATAATAAATTAGTATTATAAATAAATTTGTTACTTAAATACTTATTAAAACTAAAATTTTAATACTTTTAATAAGAATTATTTATTAGTATATATTTTAATTATATATGTATTTTATTTTATTAGTTTCTCCCTGCCAGGGACTATAGCATTTGCTTGGCAGTCAAATTTTGTTGAATATGCATTGTTTTGCTATGTTTTTACAATTTTAAACAAGGTTTCAAGAAAATTCTGACATTTCTGTTTTTCAAGAAATTCAAAAATAATTTGATTGGTTGAGCAAGGTCTGATGGACATAATTCGCCGAATGAAGAGCATTTTATTTTTGGTATTTTTCAGTGTTTGACAATTCATTTAAACAAAAAAACTAATTTTGTGAGTGGTCATTTGGTGGATGAGTGTTGTGACACACAGGACACTCACATTGTTATGCTACTGCTCTACCCAATGATGCCAGAAGTGATGTAGATGCAAGTCCTTTACATAGGTAATAGGTCAAGGTGATAAGGTGTTGAATTTACATAAGTAAGAATGATAAAGTGTTGAACAATGTTTCATTGTAGGAGCTTTCCTGGTGCCAAAGACATAATACAAAGTGTCTATTGTTGTAAAATTCCCTGATATCAGTTATCCTGTTTGCGTTGGCTCGAGCATGTGTCAATCAGGGTTTCAAAATCCATGGAAGCGCCTAGGTCAGTTATGATCCTCGAGTGATTTTAACAATTAGATTCCCCTAGATCATGGTTTGTTAGACCACATAGTAGTTTGACATATCATAAAGATGCTAGAAAACAAAAAAAATGAAATTAACATTGTAGATGAACTTGCAAATTATAGTCATGAATTATATCAAGAAATATAAAATCTTGCAATAATCTAAGCATGCGTATCAAGAAAAACCTTGGTTTTCATATAAGTGTTGAACCATGGAACTGATATGTAGATATTTATGAAAATTTATAAAAGTCTTTCCCAATGTTCAACTTAGCCTATACAAATAATACATGTTAAGTTGTTTGAGTTTTGATGGCATAGTTTGTTTCCATTCATCTTTTGATCTTGATACCATCTACGAGTGTTAAAGTAATCCATCTCATGGATCTAACCAATTTGTATTTTTATGACACTATGTTTTGTTATGTATTTGGTGTTGAGGTTACATCATAGAATTACATGGATCCAACAAATATGTTTTCCCATAATTTTGTTGGCATCTTGTGTAAATTGTTCAATATAATCTAGTTTGCCTAAAATGAGGGTTTTCAAATCGAGCACCTACTAGTATGGAACTAGCCAAATGGCAAACATTGGCTACAATTTGTTGAGCTAACCCCATGGACTTAAAATATGTTATGTTTGTGATTGAGTAAATAATATAATTTTTCATAGTATTAAGTTTTGAAAATGTTGCTTGTAATGCTAATAAATGAAAAAAAAAAAAAAAATCCCCCAAGGAAAAATTCGTTATGTAAAATTTTGAGGTGTTGGTTAATATGAAAACCTCACATACCTCCTTAGCTGCAAATATGTATCATTATGTGAATTCAAGTAATTATTTTGAATTAATGTAGCAACTAATAATTTTTGTAGGTAGTAGAATCTATGGGTTTTCAATAATGATACTAGTTTATTAGTCACATGTTAGCCATTTATAAGAAATTATCTCACTCTTTTATTTATAAATTATAGAATCACGATGCAGATAGTTTGTGGAGAAAACAAGTATTATATATAGTTACCATTTTAATGAGAAACCTCCAACATTATTGATTTTCATAGGTTGTATTGAGTGATTAGTTTGCCTTTATTTGAAAGTTTGTACTACCAATAACACCTTTTTTTATTTTGGGGTTAAAATTACTATCTTTTACAATGATCCATACAATATTGTGGATATTCTATTAGACAATTTTTCACAATAGATATGATAAAAGTATATTTAAAAATTTGAGATCTACACTATTACGGTTTTATTTCTCTTTAGATTTCTCGATATATATATTATTTTTAATTGTGTATGTATGCAAATTAAATCATGCAAAAAATAGAGAACGATGAAATAAAACTCACAAACCGCGATTTGACATAAGGTATAACCGAGGAAACCTTTTCAAGAGAAAAACCAGCTTGAAGGTGAGGTTTTTCTATTATCTTTCTATGAACATAAAATGGTTGCGAGTAAAGAAGTATGGCCTATGCAATGTGGGCTACTACAAAGCACAAATTCTCTCTTTGTGCTCTATCTCCTATCCCTCTCAACTATTTTTACTCATCTATGTAACAAATGCACTTGAAAATAATGGAGCCCCTTTTCCTCCCAGTGGCCATGTTATAAAACAACTCGATAGCCTGGTAGTAGTTATGTTTGACTATCTCAATCTTAACTAGAGCTACATTATAGAATCTTCTAGAGTCTTTTTCATATTAATCATATGGATTCCCTCTTTTCCATGAGTTATGGGGGCTAACATGGCATCCTCTCCAATTATGGAGATGAAAAGAAGAAGGTCAAATTTTGAGTGGCATAACTTTTGCATAGAGACTCTGATTGGGGTGATTCTTGCACTGTTGGAAAGGTCTTTATGTGTAGAATATGAAAAATGGTGTTGCTCTAAAGTGACCATTTTTTACCCCAAAAAATGTCATTTTATGCCTCAAAATGCTCTCACAAAGTTTCAAACCCCAGTTTTCCAAACTGTGTCCCACTGGTAAAAATGGTTCAATGAGCTAATTCCTCCACTTTTTCCACTTTGAAAGCATCGATATGGATGATCAAAAAATATAATGATATAATCTGAATCATACAACTGTGGCCTTAACAAAGTCATAATACCATCAATAAAAACCTTAAAATCAACTGCCAAATAAAAAAGTGTCACTAAGAACAATAACATTTTTTATTTCCAAGGTTAAAACTACCACTTCTTTGAAACTCATAGACTTGAAAAATGGTAACATTCTAATGAAAACTTGAAAATCAATTGCCAAATCTAAATGCGATACTCTCAATATCACTCCACCTTTTTTAAGTATAAAATTGAATGTTTTTCGAAACCATGGCCTTGAAAATTTATACCCTCAGAACTAAAGTATTAATAGCAACCCTCAAATCAAGAAAAAATGTTACTAATAAGACCCTTCTTCTTCTTTATGAGTTTAATATTGTAACATTTTATAAACCAAGTCTTAAAAACCTAGTGTTCTTTTAAAAAAATCTTCAAAAAAGAAAAATAAGAAGATAAAAGCCGAACAAGGGAAAAACTCATTTTAAAATAAAAATAACATTTTTATAAGAAAATAATAATAATAATAAAAAAATTTACTTCAAAATATTAAAATATTAATAAATTATATATTATATATAATATAGATATATAGATATGAAAGCATCGAGATGGATGATAAAAACATAATGCTCCAATCTAAATCATAGAACCATAGCCTTCACAAACTCATAATATCATCAATAAAAACCTTAAAATAAACTCCCAAATCAAAAAATTGGCACTAAGACCAACACCAATTGTTATTTCCAAGGTTAAAACTACCACTTCTTTGAAACCTATGGACTTGAAAAATGATAACATTCTAATGAAAACCTGAAAATCAATTGCCAAATCTAAAGTGCTACTCTCAATATCACTCCACATTTTTTAGGGATAAGATTGCATGTTTTTTTAAACTATGGCCTTGATAATTTCTACCCTCATAACTAAAGTCTTAATAACAACCCTCGAATCAAGAAAAAGTGTTATTAATAAGACCATTATTTTTCTTTATCAATTTAAGATTGCAACATTTTATAAACCAATTCCTAAAAACCTGGTGTTCTTGTAAAAAAAAAATCTCAAAAAAAGAAGAAGATAAAAGCCCAACTAGCAAAAAAAAAGTCTTTTTTTTTTTTATAAATAATATAAACACTTTAAATTTAAAAAGAAAATAACATTTTATAAGAAAATAATAATAATATATAGAATCTACACATGCACATATATATACGGTATTGGTGGAATTGATAACTACAATGGGCTCATAGTTGCATGACATAGGGCCGCTTTTGTCTACTACCTCTATAACCTCTAGGAATTCCTACGTTGTCTCCCACATGGCACATAGGGCTAGTCAAGTTTGGATCGGTGACTTCAAAAGGCATGTCTTAACAATGCACTCTATCACCTATTAATTTACACAGTAGAAATTAACAAAATTATATTTAAAAAAATAAAAAAATGTTTTAAAAAAAATAAAAATAATTTTTTAAAATTAAAAATATATCTGAAACATAATAAATGAGAATTTGAAACACTTTGGATCCTTTTTTGGAATTACCATGCCTTTCCATGGTGTAAAGGTCTTATGTTAAATTGGATCCCAAGTGAAATAGATATTATCTTCCTAGTTGAAATATGGGAACATGATGAGTCATCTAAAGTCCCTTAAGTGGGATAGTTTTATTGCTAATACTAACTTCATAATCATTTTCCAAAATATGTTGTGGTCACTTAGCAAGATTAACATGAATTTGTGGGATGCGGAAGAAAGTAAAGAAGCCACCACAAGGATTAATTCTCATTTATCTTCATGAATGAATAATTGGTTGAAGGCATAATCTAGAGAGCTATGTTATGAATGTATTTTTTTAGACCATGCTCAGTATATCTCTCACCAAACACATCATTCTTTAGGTTAAGCATTTGTGTTTTTGTTGGTTAGATAAAATAAAGGAGGACGTAAAGTGCCATATAGATATGTGAGAAACTAAACAAAATAACATGTATTTTGTAGTAATAAATAGCCTAAATCCTCATAGTGCTTCCTTTTGTATGAATGGAGCCTAATGTTAAAGTATTGATTGCTTTCTTAACTATCGTTTGAAATCCATATTGTTCCTTGCCATGTGCTCATTATGTATGGTAGATATTTATTTGTAAATATCCCATATATTTCTCACAATGACAATTCTTAATGAACCTTCTACTTTCCTAACCTATTAATGTCCTCAAAGCATTTCTCTATAGTGATTTCAAGTATAGGATGGTTTGAGCACACTATTTTGGATGTCATACATCTCATGTAGCTAGTTCTCAGTATAATGAATGGATTCATATTGAATAGGTTATAGTGAATAAAGAGATACTTTAAATTTTCTTTTCACCAAAGTTTATTATTATTATAGTGATTTTCCCATCCATTTCTCATCTTGACAAGGCTTTGAGCTCAACTTGAAGATGCATTGTTTCATCTCTACAGCTAGAATGGTGCTAACTAAAGAGGAGAACTACTAAAAATTGTCTAGAAAGATTGAACGTACTCTCATTAATTATTTTTGGAATGGAATCTATGAAGGATTGGAGTAGAGTGTACCTAAGCATACACCAGACAAGAAGTTAGCCATATGGAAAGATAAAGGTAATACAAAATTATGCTTTGATCGTTGCATTAGTAAGTGAAGAGGTGAGTCATCACATTTTTTCCATTACAAATTATTATAATGGTCTAAAGATGTTAAAATATTTGTATGACTCACACTCAAAACTGGAGTTTGTGCAACTAATGATGAAAATATTCAACCTAAAGTTGAAGGATGATGACCCCATGGCCTTAGATTTTGATATCAAATTCATCATGTATAGATGCCACTAAGTGAAGATTCATATTCCTCTCAAATCCTTTATCAAGTCCTCTACCCTACATACTCTCTCTGCCTCAAATCCTTACAATTTAGTGACCAATTGAAGACTATCACACTTGCTTTTTTGGAAAAAGAAGGTTGTAGAACATGAGAAAGATTTTGGAAAGAGGAAGACAAAATTTCATCCCTCTAAAAGTACCACATTCCTTGAAAAAAAGGAAAAATTAGTCACGTGATTCTTCTATATGAGAAACCAATAAAAGCGGACATTGAAGAAAGAATTGTAGAAACAATGGGGTAGACACAACCATGGCAAGAGACATGATCTTCATTATGTTTGTTGCGGTAGAAATGGACATGATGCATCAACATGTAGAATCCCATGCGACAAGATCAAATATAGACAAGAGAGGAAAGGAGATAGAGGTAAAACACTAGATCCAACAAAATGTAAAGCATTTCAAACAACTAATCACATTGTTTCACATTGTAATGTAGGATTAACTGATGATTTTTTTCATATTTATCTTGCTTCTTAGAGAGATGCTTGGCTACTTAACATAGGTGTAACATGCCACATTACCTTATGGGGAGAAGTTTTTGAAGATTTTAGTAACAATGTGGTTGACATAGTATATTTTTCAAATAAATCACATCTCAAACCTTTAGGACTTGGTATCATCAAGCTTAGACTACATGGATTCCCTGATTTTCTTCTACATGGTGTACTCTATCTTCCATAGCTGCAAATAAATTTATTGTCCCTTGTGTGCATTCAACAACAAGTCCATTATGCCCATATATTTGATGGAAAATTAAAAATAACGCCCCCAATAACAGGGATTTCATGACTAGAGGGGAGGATGAAATAATGTTGAAGTTGAAAGGGATATTTTCTCATGAATAGAAATCTACATACCTAATTCATCACAATGAAGGTACATCACCATCTTGTCTTCCATGGAATTTTGTATTTGGACATATTAATTATGACAACATTTTTTTACTAAAACATGATGGTGTTTCTAGTTTTCCTACTATTCCTATAAAACTAAAGCAATGTGATGCATGTATCCTTGGAAAACATAGCAAACAACCTTTCCTTGATTCCACTTCTAGAACATGTAGAAAACTTGGACTAGTACATTTTTATTTATGTGGCTCCGTGGTTGTTCTAAATACTAATGGAAATGAATAATGATGATTTTTATTTGATAAATTCATGATCTGATAATCACCCTATGAGTGATCTCAGTCAAGAATTATTAATTGGAGGTATTACAGACTTGTGTTGGTGTGTGTCTAGGTTATTTAAGCAACGGATCGATCAGATTGCAAATACATAGACACTTGAAAATGGAAGATAATAGAGAAACACAATAAGCAAATATAAGAACACGAGAATTTAATAAGGAGTTCACCCTATCCTCCAGGGATACATCTCTGGTCTAGGTTTCAGTGGTTCCCTTCTTATATTGTGTCTTAAAGCAGAAAATTACAAAGAAGTAGCTCAATATGAGTCTCCTTTCACATGGTAGCTTGGCAGGGTGGTTCTTGGATTTCCCAAGCCATTAGAGTACACAGACTCTTGTCCTCTACAATTGAAGGAGCCCAATGTGGTGCTTGGTCCTGTCAGATCCCCTTTAGGGATGGCTCGAATTTCTCAAGCCCTCTAGTGCTTGACATTGCCTCTAGTTAGCTCAACCCTTTGTCTTCTTATTGCTTTTTTCTCTCTCTGTTTGCTCTCTCTTTTCTTCCGTGTGTGTGTCCCCTTTGCTAGTCTGTGCATGGCTTTAAAGCCACTCGAGCTCATGGTTGTTCGATTCCTCTTCTAACCTCGTCGGATCACCTGCTATAGTTTTGTTTGGAGTTCCCTCTCTCAGTGTCATCATCAGACTCACAGGGAGTGGTCACTTGTCCTCCTACGAACTGTGTTAGCTTGCTTCATCAATTCGGTTCTTCAGTTACATCATGGAATGAGTCATATGCCACCTTGGCGATCAAATCAGACCTCAAATTCTTTTAGATTGCACCTTAATCCCTCGTTACATCCAATTTTATCGTTAAGCATGATATCAACCATTAGATTTGAATCCCCCAGATCCAGCGCCATTCGCTCATTTTTAGTGGTTGACTTTCTCGAACGTTAGCACGCGATGAGTGGCGGTTTTCTCTCTCCTCCGCTTGCCACGTGTCAGGTGCTGAGTGGAATCGCTTCGTTTTCACCGAATTTGTTTACCGCCCAAGGATGCCCCGATGAATACTGCCAGTTTTTATAGTGCGGGTCCCGCCTTAGCCTTTAGCCTTTTTCCCCACTGTTTTCTTGGCTCCCATGAGACCAAGCACTCAGGGCCCCTCCTTTTTGAAGGTTTTTTCCCAACGATGCGCGATTAGTGCTAATCGCGCATCCAAAAACTCCCTCTGTTTCTCAATCTAGGCTTCCCAAGGGCTAATTTCACCTCTTGCGTAGTCTCCATGGGCCTCGGTCAACACACTTTAACCGAGGTCCTTGTTGTTCCACGCTGGCTGCCAACTGCCGCTAGTTAAGAGGTGTTTTCAATTGCTGCTCTCAATTCTTTGAAGTCTGTCCCAACCTGGTATAGCCATGGTTCTTTTGATTATTCTTTATGGATCCAATTCAGATCACATCCTTCCCAATAAAAAGCTTTTGGACCACCAAAAGTTGGTTTTTCAAGCATTGACTAAGTGAGGGTACTGCTGTCTCACTTGTCCAATCTCAATCCATTTTGCATTGCTCGGCTTCGAACCTTTGAGTCCAATTCTAAGGTACTCAACATCTCCTCTGCGCGTTGTCCTCACCTTCCTATCCAAGACTGTGTCTTCCTGCAATTCATTCAGATATTCAGGTAGTAGACCATCAATAGAAGGCACTTGAATTTGCTCTTCAGGATCCCTAATCATTGAAGGTTAAAACAATCTCAAGTAATCTGCATTTACGACTGACTAGATGTGCATGTAAGTTGGTAGATCAAGGCGAAAAGAATTTTCACCGATCCTCTCAAGAATCTTGAAGGGTCCATACCTGATACGCTTTAGCTTTTTACCTTCACCTTACATCCTGTCCTTGCTGATATACAACTAGACTTGGTCACCAACTTGGAAACTATGCTCCACCCGATGCTTGTCATGCCTTGCCTTGTATTTGGCTTGGCTCTTTTCTAGCTGTTCCTGTACTGCCTGGTGGATCTCCTAGATCCGTTTAATGAACTTAGTTTCCTTGTCCACATCACTGTGTCCATCAACTGGGGTATCTTTACCAAAGACAAAATCCAAAGGAGACCTTGGTGTGAAACCAAAACAGGTCTCAAAAGGAGATATTTGTGTAGAAGAATGTTTTGCTCTGTTGTAAGCATGTTGCACATAACACAAGTGTTCATCCCAAAGTTTAGGATGTTTGCTGCAATATCCTCTGAGTAGCTAGATCACTGTCTTGTTAACTACTTTTGTCTGGCCATCAGTTTGTGGATGAAAAGGTGTGCTTTTCTTCAGTTGGGTGTCCATCAGCTCCCACAAACTTGACCAAAACTTCCCCACAAATCGGGTGTCTCAATCAGATACAGTAGAAGCGGGTAATCTAAAATGAACCCATACATGTTCAAAGAACAGTTTTGCAATCTATTCAGTTGTAATATGTTTGTTACATGGTATCAAAATGCACATTTTGTTGAAGCTATCCACAACCACATACAGATAATCATAATCTTTTCTAGACTTAGGCAGTCCCCCAACAGATTCCATGGAAACACTTCCCAAGGATGAGAAGGAACTGGTAATGGAGTGTACAGGCCTAGTTTTGTATTGTTGGGCTCTCTTTTGGCACACATAGTACACCGTCTCACATATCTAGAAACCGTCTTGTTCATTTTTGGCCAATAACAAAACCTTTGCAGCTGTGCAACTATTTTACTTACCCCAAAGTGACCTGATATCAGAGAAGTGTGTGCCTCTCTGATTATCTTTACTCTCTCCATTTGTGGAATGCAGAGTTTCCCACAATGATATAAGAGTCGGTCCTTCACATGATAATCCAATTCTTCTACCCTTTTGCCTTGACTCAAAGTTTCATTTACATCTTTAAAGTCTATATCTTGAGCATATTGGTCAATGTAACTTTCATGTAGTACAAAATTATGCTTAAGTATAGTAGAGGCATTTATAATGGGTCTAGATAACATGTCTGCAACTTTGTTATGTATGCCCTTTTTATATCTGATGACTAAATGAAACTATTGTAGAAAACCCATCCATTTGTAGTGCCTTGATTGCTGCAATTTAGTTTGGGAGTGTAGATATTGAAGTGGTTGATGATCAGTATGTATTACTGTCTCTTTGCCCATTAAGTAATGTTTCCACTTTTTCACACTTTGAACTAATGCATACAATTCTTTATCATATGTAGGATAGTTAACTACTGCCTAATTAAAAGTCTCAGAATGATAACATATGGGTTTACCGTGCTGTGTCAACACTGCTCCCATGGCATAGTCACTAGCATCTGTTTGGATCTCAAATGGTCTTTGTAGATCAGGCAGTGCTAGTACATGTGCTGTACTAATCTTTTCTTTCAAGGTGTCGAAGGCTTTCTGATGTTTGCTTCCCCATTAAAACACCTTGTTCAATCCTGTCAAAGAATGTAAGGGAGCTGCAATTGAGGAAAAGTTAGAGATAAACTTCCTCCAATATTGTGCTGCTCCTAAGAAGCTTCTCACTTCTGTAGCAGACTTGGGTTTAGGCCAGTTTACAATGACTGCCACTTTAGAGGGATCTATTTTCAATTCACCACCCCCTACTATATGACCCAAATAATTTAGAGATATTTTTCCAAATTCACATTTGGAGAGTTTAACATAAAGTTT
The DNA here is from genome assembly GCA_000404065.3 of Pinus taeda. NCBI lineage: Eukaryota > Viridiplantae > Streptophyta > Pinopsida > Pinales > Pinaceae > Pinus > Pinus taeda. Next base: position 12,820 of record APFE031135406.1, read on the forward strand.
TTCTCTTTTCAAAACATCTAAGGTCTGTTTAACATGTTTTAAGTGTTCCTCCCATGTTTTACTAAAAATCAGAATGTCATCCAGATATACAATAACAAAATCATCAAGAAAAGGTCTGAGTACATCATTCATTAATCTCATGAAAGTAGCAGGGGCATTGGTCAAGCCAAAAGGCATAACTAGCCACTCATACAGTCCCTGCTTTGTTTTGAAAGCAGTCTTCCATGCATCTTGCTTTGCAACTCTAACCTGATGGTATCCACTGTGCAAGTCCAGCTTGGTGAAATAAACAGCTTCCTTCAATTGATCTAAAAGATCATATATGCGAGGGAGGGGATAACGATTTTTGATTGTTATCTTATTCAGTGCTCGGTAATCAATGCACATTCTCTACGAGCCATCTTTCTTTCTCACTAAAATGATTAGTGACCCACATGGTGATGTGCTAGGCCTGATGAACCCCTTCTCAAGCAACTCCTGCACCTACTTCTTGATTTCAACATCCTCTAAATCAGACAACCTGTACATTCCAATGTTAGGCAATGGAACATCTTGCTGTAAAATAATATCATGTACTATTTCCTTTTTGGGTGGCGGAGCTTTAGGTTCCTGAAACAGGACATCATAATCTGAAACAATCTTTTCTATATCAGTTTGCTGCTTAGCATTATAGCCCTCAAATACATTGGTTTTATCAGGTTTCTTTTCCTTTACAACCATTAGTAAGAATTGTTTGCACAAATTTATCATTCTTTTCATCTACACTGAGTTTATGAGAGTATAATTATTCTTGAGCTTATGAGCTCTTACAAAGTATTTGATTCCATCTTTAACAAGTAGATACTTGTTCTCAGCTCTATAGAAAATAAATTTTCTATCATATAAGTAAGGACTTCCTATCCAAAGGAATTATTTCTAACTCAACCTCATCTACAAATGCTGACCCAAAAGAAAACTTGAGTTTGCACTGTCTAGTCACTTGTAGTTGTGCTTTATCATTCAACCATCCTAATGGGTATGGTTTCTTGTGAGGTGTAGTTGCTAATCCAAAATTCTTTATAATTGCTTCAGAAATCAAATTTACTTGTGAACCACTATCAAACAAAGTATCAATATTTTGATGTTTGGAAACAACTCGAATGTGGAAAAGCTCATGTCTTTTTCTCTCATATTCTTCATCAATAATAGATTGAGCAGAATTACTAGTAGACGCTTTAGAATTCTTACCTTTTATACCTGTGGCTGCAATGATTGTTTCATCTCCCGAGTTTGACCCCAAATCTTTTTGAATAGCTGCAACAACCTTCTTCTTCTTGCCCTCGGACTTCTTAGGTCTCAGCTCTGGATGCAGAATCCAACAATGCTCATCATCATGCCATCCTTTTTATAGTAAGTGCATGAAGCTTTGCTTTTCTGTGCAGTGTTAGCCTTCCTTGCTTTCCACTTCTACTTTCTTTTCTCCTTTCTCTTGCTTGCAGTGGGTTGGGATGGTCCCCCAACTTCTGTATTTCTGTTCTTTCCTATAGCCTCTAGATGAGTAGCTTGTACAGATACCTCATCTATACTAGTGGGATTAAACATGAGGATGGTATGCCTCATGTAGCTGTGTAGACCACCAATTTACTTCAAAAGAGTCCCTGGTGAGTCTAATGAGATCCTTAGAATCAATTCTCTCTTTATAAATTGTTGAGTGTACCCTTGCACACTTTGCCCCTTCAATTGCCGAAGAGCTTGCCAACTCATCATGGCTTGTTGCATGTAGGCCAATGGATAGAATTGCTTCTTGATTGTAGAAACAAAGTCACTCCAAATAGAGATAGTCTTACCATGTATTTTTATGTTAGCTTGGGTCCTACCTTCCCACCAAACCAAGGCAGTGCCTCCTAGGCATAGGCTTGCCAGCTGAATTTTGCTCTTGTTTGAGTCAATGTTCTGTACTCTGCAATACACATCAATTTGTCTAATCCAATTGTCCAACTTTTCAGCATTTAGCTCTCCATCATATATAGGCAAGTCGAATTTAACATATAGCTTGATCAAAGATGCTTTCTTATTATGCACAGGGCTATTAGGAGGTGTGAGAAAGTTTTCCTCTTTCCCTTTTCCTTTTGAGTGGTCATGGGAATGAGACTCATCTTCTTCTTTATATTGTTTATAGCCTGATGAATCTTCATCCTTATGCTTTCAAAGTCCCTATACATTTCTTCTACCATAGATTTTATAGCTAGGAAAATCTCTATGAATTGAGGGTCTGGCCCCACAGAACCTTCCTCTGACATTGTCTTCCGAGGACAGACTCTCCCAATCTCAAGATTAGTTTCAACCAACTCTCCTTCCCCTAATTTGAGCTTTGATCATGTGAGCATTCAACAACTAAACCAACACAAGCTTGTCTAACCTTACAGTCTAAAGCTCTGATACCACTTGATCTGATAATCACCCTATGAGTGATCTCAGTTAAGAATTATTAATTGGAGGTATTACAGACTCATGTGTTGGTGTGTGTCTAGGTTATTTAAGCAACGGATCGATCAGATTGCAAATACATAGACACTTGAAAATGGAATACAACAGAGAAACATAGTAAGAAAATATAAGAACACAAGAATTTAATAAGGAGTTCACCCTATCCTCTAGGGATACATCTCTGGTCCAGATTTTAGTGGTGGCCTTCTTTTATTGTGTCTTAAAGTAGAGAATTACGAAGGAGCTCAATATGAGTCTCTGGTCACAGGATAGCTTGGCAAGGTGGTTCTTGGATTTCCCAAGCCACTAGAGTATATAGACTCCTGTCCTTACCAGCTTTTCGACCTCTCGGGTCTATAATGGAAGGAGCCCAATGTGGTGCTCAGTCCTGTCAGATCCCCTTCAGGGATGGCTCGAATTTCTCAAGCCCTTTGGTGATCCAGATTTAAACAAGAATGCAAAAAATTACAGAGATAACCATAAACACAGATATGCAACGGAAATACTGCTTCATTTCATTAATGTAAAACACTGAAATACGCCTACAAACAGTAATGGAAAAAAACCAGCTAGGGCGATGGTAGCTTATCTCTGAGAAGAGATGTGGTGACTACATGCCTCTGAACTGTGTTACAATGAGGCACGAAGGCCTATTTATTGTTGAGAAACAATGGAAAACACTTAACATCCCAAAACCTAACCCTAGAAGATGAAATGCCAAATTGTGGGCCCCATTTGGGTAAATTGGTACATAAATTTTTTGGGGTCGTAACTTTGGCATACGATCTCCGTTTGACGCGTACAATAGCTCGTTAGAAAGATCTATATGAGAACTACCACTTTGGGAAGGACAACATGAGTCCATGAACCCATGTAGCCCTTATATTTCCCAAAAACATCGTTTAGGGCCTCAAAACGGTTTTGGAAGTTTAGGACCCGAAAAAACTGCTAAAAATAGTAAACTATGCTACAATTTAGGAAACTGAAAAAAACTGAAAGAAATAGTTGCGGGGGTCCAAATGGGATAGGTGGGTGGCAACCAACATCCACTTGGATCATCCCTGCCCCCTTAGGAAGCAATGGCCCCCATTGCGTTGAGCTCCTCCCTGAGATGAGGAAGCTTCTACTGAGTTGGGTCTCTGATGAGCTGTTCTGCAATCTCTGATGTGTCCAGAAATGGTGGGAAGCATGGTTGACGATGGTCCACATTGAACACTCGGTGCAAGCGAAGGAATGGAGGAATGCTATGCTTTAGAGCATTGTTGCCTGTAGCCTTGGTACTGGTGTAAGGACCATGTCGAAGTGGTCTGAGTTTCTGATGGGTTATGGTAAGGCGTTCTCTCTATAGATGTAACCAAACTTTGTTGCCCACCTTAAACTTGTGTGGTACCCCTGTGGGTGAGGAGAAGTTGTTCCTGTGTTTTGTCATGACCGTATCCCTTTACTACTGCTGCTGCATGGAGGAACCCTTTGCAGGGGTCATGGATGTAGCAATGATCTTCCCCTTACTTTGGGAGCGAACCAGACAGAAAATGAATTTCCTAGTCTAGGAGATGAGCTTGCTGCCTTTCTTGGCAGTGATCAAAGAGGTGGCGGTAGGTGGGGATACCTTTGGTATCCTGTATAATGATTTATCCAAAGAAATAATGACAATGTGAGGCCTTGACTCATACACAACATGTCACCTCCACAAGTATGGCTGGCCTAATAGTACATCGCAAACATCCAAAGGTGTAACATCACACAATACCTCCTCTGTGAAGGGCTTGATGCTGTAGGGAAGGTGGCATTACTGGAAAACTTTGAGATCTTGTCCTTCGTGAAGCCCCCCAATACTGTACGGATACGGGTGTGGTGTAGTCGTTAGGCCCAACCGCTTCACAACCTCTGCTGAAACGACATTATTTTGGATGACACAGTCGACAATGAATTGTAGCGATGAACTCTTCACCCACATTTGTGAGTGGAAAAGACGCTCCCCCTCCTCAAGATCTTCGAGTTCATTCTTCTGGATCTTGGCGGTGGCAACAGTGGCGTTGGGCTCCGCATAAATGATCTGCTTCCCTTTACCATTCCCATTGTCGGGTTCTGGCTCAGGGTTAGAACATGCATCTGATTCGGAAGCCTTCAACTCGCCACCAGTGACTGCTTGGTCCGACACTCACTTGTGTTATGAGTGGGACTATTGTGGAACTCACACCACTTTCCTATGTCCTTGTTCTGCTTTGTGGTGTTGTTCTTTTCTTGTGGCTTCGATGGGTTGTCTTGGGTTACCCCACCTTGGCTTTGTCCTTTGGTCTTTGGATTCGCAGATCAAAGTCTCACTTCTTCTGTTTGAACTTTTGCTCGATTTTGACAGCGTATCGGTACACCGTGCCGAGCGAGGAGATGTTCCGAAACTCCACCTCTTCCTGGATGTATTTGTGTAGGCAGCCACGGTATTTGAGTACCAGATGTAGATCAGAATCTTTGATACCCAAATGTGTTCGAAGGGTATGAAAAATGTTTGTGAACTTTGGCACATCTTGGTCCCTTCCCTGCCGCAGCGTGGTCCACTTTATATATTTGTCCTCGTAGCTTTTGATAGGGTAGTACTGCTCCTTGATGGCATCCCGGAATGAATCCCAAGTGGGTGCGACTGAAAATAGTGAGCCTTTTCTTTCATTCTTTTGCTCATAGTAGGTTTCCCACTAGTCCTTAATGTGGGGGGCTGCTTTGAGAAGAGTGAAAACAATCTTTTCCTGACTCGAAAATTCATGAACAGAAAAATACCCATCTAGCAGATTTAACCATCTATCTACGACATCTACGTCTATTTGACCCTTGAAGATGGGGATTTCAAAATTAACTTGTACCTTAAAGGGTGTGGCATTTCCAGAGTAGCTGTTGGAAGCCGATGCGTTGCCTCTAGGTAGCCACTGAAGGATCTGCGCAAAGTTGTCCATCACCGCATTCCTTTATCGCTCGAGGGCTTCTTTGAGCAAGATTTTGATAGGACCTACTACCCCCTCATCTTTCTTCTCATCCACCATGTGAGGTCGTTAGGATTTTCGAGGCTAGTCTTGTAAAGGTTTGACTAGTTCAAGCCCTAACTCCTTATATCCCAACCTTGTTGGGGACATGTAAAGAAAAACAGAGAAAAAGCAGACCGCTCTGATACCACTGATCCAGATTTAAATAGGAATGCAAAAAATTACAGAGATAACCATAAACACGGATATGCATCCAAAATACTACTTCATTACATTAATGTAAAACACTGAAATATGCCTACAAACAGTAACAGAAATAAACTAGCTAAGGCGATGGTAGCTTATCTCTAAGAAGAGATGTGGTGGCTACATGCCTCTGAACTGTGCTACAATGAGGCTCAAAGGCCTATTTATTGTTGAGAAACAATGGAAAACCCTTAACATCCCAAAACCTAACCCTAGAAGATGAAACGCCAAATTGTGGGCCCCGTTTGGGTAAATTGGTACATCAATTTCCCGGGGTCGTAGCTTTGGCATACGATCTCCGTTTGACGCGTACAATAGCTCATTGGAAAGATCTATCCGAGAAATACCACTTTGGGAAGGGAAACATGGGTCCATGGATCCATGTTGCCCCTAGATTTCCCAAAAAACGTCGTTTAGGGCCTCAAAACGGCTTCGGTAGTTTAGGACTCGAAAATTTGCTAAAAATAGTAAATTGTGCTATAATTTTGGAAATTGAAAAAAAACTGAAAGAGACAGTTGTGGGGGTCCAAATGGGATAGGTGGGTGGCCACCAACATCCACTTGGATCATCTGGTGCTCGACGTTGCCTCTGGTCAGCTTAGTCCTCTGTCTTCTTACTGCTTTTTGCTCTCTCTATTCTTCCGTGTGTGTGTCCCCTCTGCTGGTCTATGCATCACTTTAAAGCCACTTGAGCTCATGGCTGTTTTATTCCTCTTCCAACCCCGTCAGATTGCCTACTACAACTTCGCTTGGAGTTCCCTGTCTCAACGTCATCATCAGACTCACAGGGAGTGGCCACTTGTCCTCTTGCGAACTGTGCCAGCTTGCTTCGTTGGTCCGGTTCTTCAGTTACGTCATGGAATGAGTCATCCGCCACCTTGGTTGTCAAATTGCACCTCAAATTCTTTTAGATCGCGGCTTAATCCCTCGTTACATTCGGTCTTACTGTCGGGCACGATATCAACCGTTAGATCTGAATCCCCCAGATCCAATGCCATCTGCGCATTTCACGCGGTTGACTTGCTCGATTGTTAGTGTGTGATGAGCGGTAGTTTTCTCTCTCCTCTGCTTGCCACGCATCGGGTGTTGAGTGGAATCGCTCCATTTTCACCGAATTTGCTTACCGCCTAAGGATGCCTCGATGAATACCGCTGGTTTTTAGAGCGTGGGTCCTGCCTTAGCCTTTACCCTTTTTCCCCACGGTTTTCCCGACTCCCATGCGACCAAACGCTCGGGGCCCCTCCTTTTCGAAGGTTTTTGCCCAGCGATGCGCAATTAGCGCTAATCACACATCCAAAAACTCCCTCTATTTCCCGATCTGGGCTTGCTAGGGGCTAATTTCACCTCTTGCGCACTCTCCATGGGCCTCGGTCAGCGTGCTTTGACCGAGGTCCTCGTCGTTCCATGGTGGCTGCCAACTGCCACTGGTTTAGAGGTGTTTTCAATCGCTGCTCTCAATTCTTTGAAGTTTGTCCCGACCTAGTACAGCCATGGTTCTTTTGATTATTCTTTATGGATCCAATTTGGATCAATTCACTATGATGTGTTGGGTGTAGTTGAAAGATAAATCTCAAGCTTTTGAAAATTTTAGAATTTTTTATGTATGGATTTAAAATGAAGCATAATCAAATATTGGGTCTCTTTATACTGATAATGGAAAATAATATACATTAATAAATTAATAAATTATCTTATTCAACATGGGATTCAACATCAAACCATTTTTCCATACAATTCTCAAAAAATGTTCCAGTTGAAAGAATGACCATGCCTTCCACGGGGCTTTGGATTGATGGTGAATGGGTGCACTGTTAAGGCACTCCTTGTGATAAGTCACTAGTTCAAATCCCCCGTGGGTGCTTACCTACCAAACAAAAAGAAAGAATTCCCATGCCTATCTTGAATATGGTTCATTCCATAATTTAAAAAAAAATGTAAAGTTGAATTTGTGGGTTAGTGAACCTTCTACTTTCCCAACCTATTAATTTCCTCAAATAATTTCTCTATAGCAGTTTCAAGTATAGGATTATTTGAGCACACTATGTTGGATGTCAGTAATCTCACGTAGCTAGTTCTCAGTATAATGAATGGAGTAATATTGAATAGGTTATAGTGAAGAAAGAGATACTTTTAAATTTTCTTTTCACCAAATTTTATTATTATTGTAGTGATTTTCCCCATCCATTTCTCATCTTAACAAGGCTTTGGGATTAGCTTGAAGATGCATTGGCTCATCTCTACTACTAGAATGGTGCTAACTGAAGAGGAGAACTACTAAGAGTTGTCTAGAAAGATCAAACATACTCTCATTAATGGTTTTTGGAATGAAATCTATGAAGGATTGGAGTAGAGTTTACTTAAGAAGCATACATTAGACAATAATTTAGCCATATAAAAATGTTAAAAGATTTGTATGACTCACACTCAAAACTAGAGTTCGTGGAAATAATGATGAAACTTTTCAACCTAAAGTTGAAGGATGATGACCCTATGGCCTTATCTTTTGATATCAAAGTCATCATGTATAGATGACACTAAAGTGAAGATAGATATTCCTCTCAAAGCCTTCATCAAGTCCTCTATCCTACATACTCTCACTACCTCGAAAACATACAAGTTAGTGACTAATTCAAGTCTATTGCACTTGACTTTTTGGAAAAAGAGGTTGTAGAACATGAGAAAGCCTTTGGAAAGAGGAAGGCAAAATTTCATCCCTCTAAAATGACCACATGCCTTGCAAAAAAGGAAGAATTATTTACATGATTCTTCTATATGAGAAACCAATAAAAGAGGACATGGAAGAAAGAATTGTAGAAATAAGGGGGTAGACACAACCATGGCAAGGGACATGATCTTCATTATGTTTGTTGCTGTAGAAATGGAAATTATGCATTAACATGTAGAATCCCATGTGACAAGATCAAATATAGACAAGAGAGGAAAAAAGCTAGAGGTAAAACACTAGATCCAACAAAAGTAAAGAATTTCAATCAACTCATCACATTGTTTCCCATTGTAATGTAGGATTAGTTGGGGATTCTTTTTTCATATTTATCTTGCTTCTTAGAGAGATGTTTGGCTACTTAACACAGGTACAACATGCCACATTACCTTATGGGGAGAATTTTTTGAATATTTTAGTAACAATGTGGATGGCATAGTATACTTTTCAAATAAATCAGATCTCAAACCTTTAGGACTTGACACCATCAAGTTTAGACTACATGGATTCCCCGATTTTCTTCTACATGATGTACTCAATCTTCCATAGCTGTAAAGAAATTTATTGTCCCTTGTGTGCATTCAACAACAAGGCCATAATGTTCATATATTTGACGAAAAATTAGAAATAAGGCCCCCAATAACAGGGATTTCATGAATAGAGTGGAGGATCAAAATACTATTGAGGTTAAAAGGGATATTTTCTCATGCTAAGAAATCTACATACCTCGATCATCACAATGAAGGTACATCACCATATAATCTTCCATGGAATGCTATATTTGGACATATTAATTATTACTAAAACATAATGGTGTTTTTGGTTTTCCTACTATTCCTATAAAACTAAAGCAATGTGATGCATGTATCGTTGGAAAACATAGCAAAGAACCGTTCCTTGATTCCACTTTTAGAACATGTAGAAAACTTGGACTGATACATTTTTATTTATGTGGCTCCATGGTTGTTCTAAATACTAATGGAAATGAATAATGATGATTTTTATTTGATAAATTAACCACAATGTGTTGGTGTACTTGTTGAAAGATAAATCTCAAGCTTTTGAATTTTTTAGAAATTTTCATGTATGGATTTAAAATGAATCATAATCACATATTGGGTCTCTTTATATTGATAATGGAAAATAATATACATTAATGAATTCAAAACTATCTTATTGAACATGATATTCAACATCAAACCATTGTTCCATACAATTCTCAACAAAATGTTATAGTTGAAAGAATGACCATGCCTATCTTGAATATGGTTCATTCTGTGATGTTTTTTAAAAATGTAAAGTTGAATTTTTGGGTTGATGCAATTATATGTGCAATATATGTGAAAACCATGCATCCATCACATGCTCTTAAGAATAACACTCCTTATGGAATGTGGTATGGCCACATTCTTTTAGTGAGGCATCTCAGGGTATTGAGTTGCACTTATTATGCCTTGACTCTCAAGGAGCAAAGAAACAAGCTTGATGCAAGTAGTTGGAAGTGCATATTCTTTGGGTGTTAAAATATTTCCAAGGCATATCATATTTATGATGAGATAAACAAGAAGTTTTATTCATTATAGAGATCTAATATTTATTGAATCTTTCAAAACTGACAAAATTGTTGACTAGTAGCTTAATAATCCAATAAATTTAGTTATGTAAATACATATCATGAATTTGATATGAGATCCAAATCTAGAAATGGGGATCCATATCTTGGTTCAATCTCCGAAAATCTCCTTTTGAAGCACCATCTTCCCCTCATGAATTTTTGGCCACTTCTTTAAAATGGGCCTCCTAAGGAAATAATAAAATATTAGCTAAACCAATAAAATAATATTTATGAATTTGCAATTTACTTTTTGCACCATAATCCATGTAACCATGGTTAAATTTAATTGAAAAGTTGTACAAAAAAATTAATAAAAAAACTGTATTGATGTGACTAAATAAAAATAAGTTTTTCAAGAAAATCCATTATCATTGAACTAATGCATTTGTTTTGTACTTAAATAACTTAAAATAAATTATAAATATAAATTCATACATTTTTAATTGTATAATATACTATTAATTAAAATGTATAGAATTTAAAGATATAATAACATGTAAATGAACCAAGACCTAGAGGCATCTCACAGGAGTGAAAATCTGCCCTCTTACAGAACACTAATGGGTTATGTGATGTGGCATGGTTTTCTTTTAATAACAGTGATGAGTCACCCTACATTCGTCGTTAACAGCCAAAGGTGGTTGTCCTCACTCTTGGTTTGACAACTGAGTTATGATAGGTTTTCCCATCGTAGAAAAAAGATACAATATAAAAACCAAATAATATAATATATTATTTTATGTATTAATTTTATATTACATGTTGAAGTTGATTTGATTTGGTAACATATGAAGAAATAATAATAATAAAACATGGAATATATATTCCATAACAATTTAGATTATTTTTCATAATATTATAAATAATAATATATAATATTAATATAATCGTAATGAAATGAATTGAGTTTTATTTATAATTAAAGAAAAAAAGTATTAAAATAGATTTAATTTATATTTATGAGTAGGTGTAATACAAGATTTATATACACTGAAATTTTAGACTTTTTTTGCCCCAAGCTATGTTGAACCTAAGCTAGAGCAAATTTCAATGTTGAATAGAAGGATGATCTTCACAAAAGAGGAATTCTACTTCCACGAATGTGCCAGATTCGATTGATTTTTTACGGCTCATGGCACAATTTATTCCCTCCACAATTGGCTCCTATCCTCAACCTCTCCCCTTGAGATTTGAAAAATCCTATAAGAAATATTGGAATCCTTATTACTTAAATCCCATGCCCCCAACAATGAAAATGTCGAAGGGGGAAATGATGTTGTTGCTTCTTATGAAGTCATACAATTGAACTTCTAATAAAAACCAACAACCATTATTACACAATTGAAGGCACTATTTTCTCTACTACTATTATCTATTTATCTTGAAACCAATATCTATCCATTAGGCTCACTTAATTTCTTTAGTAAAATTAAGTTTCATTCTTTTTTTTTGTAGGCTCGGATGGTGAGACATGTCGGGGGGGATTGAACTTCAGATCACTTAGATTCAGAAGGGCTTGCCAACATGCTTTTTTTCCAATTGTGTTACCACCCGCAGACGACTTAAGTTTCATTCTTCCATGCAATTGAAAATACTATAAATTTTAATACTATTATCTATTCAACTTTAAACCAATATATATCAATTAAACCCACTCATTTTCTTTAGTAAATTAAAATTTATTATTTTATCATCACATTAAATGAATAATTAAATTGTAAATATACTTCTTTACCAAAAAAAGATTGATATTTGTTAGTGAGTGAGAATGGTTGGCATAACCTGTGAATATTGTTCTAATAGAAGAAAAATATCATTGAGAAGGGAATTATAATGCATTGTATATTCTTACTCATCTATCATTTCACGATGATATCGACCTCTTACACTATTGGGTAATTTTAGACACATTTCCTTTGCAGTGGATACCTAAATTCCAAGTATTGCTTATAATAATCTAGTTTATGGGGATGATTTTTTCTTTGTTTAGGGTGTGAATTTAAGATTTTCATATGGCAACCCACCCATATCCTAATCTTATTCGCATCTTACCAACTCTGGAAGTTATGGACGCATATTTCCTAGTTCCTTCAACATGGTTCTCTCAAGCAACGCTAGAGTATTGATCTACCAAAAATTTAGGATATTGTTTACATCAAATAATTTATAAAAATTAAGAATTTTTTTTTCTAAGTAATGCTAATTCTATTCAAAAAAATAGTAAAATTACAATGAGGCTCCAGCATCTGCGGTGCGGAACAGAGTTATGTCATGATTAGTCAATAAAAACTGAAACAAGATTGCCCTTCGAGGGGAAACCAGTCCAAAAAAACCCAAAAAAGATGCCCACGCAGGGGTCCCAGTTCAAAACCAACATAAACAGTAATTTTACCAAAATTAACCACATAGTTTGAAAAATCATTAAAAAAACCATGAATCATCGAAAAAGAAACTTGGCATCTTTTACAGCTGTCTGCATGGAGCCTCTTGGGCAGGTGTGACTTGGTGGAGGCTCTTCCACAATAAGACATTTGTACTCATCCCGGTCCTCCACCGCTGCAGACGTGCCACCCAAATTGCCTTCGTCTGCATGCTTGCCGCTAGAGATGTCCTCACCCCGCAGAGTGTTGTCAGGGTCATCTTTGCGACCGAGCGAAGCAAACTTGCTGTTCGGGTGTTTCTGTCCTCTGATGGCTTACTTCTCCTTTTCCTTCTTCTGCTTTTTGTTATTCTCTATCTCTGGGACTGGGTCATGGGTCTGAGCATCCTACTCATCCTGCGGTCAATTTCTTCACGGAAAGCCACTGTGATAGTGGCAATGATAACAGGCCGATTCAAGGTATTGTGGAAGCAGATTTGGGTCAAATGGTGCGACAGATGAGGGGGGCAAGGGAGTTATTTTTTTGAGTTTATGCATTCCTTCTGCTCGCACCATAGACTTGGGCTCGATCTCTTCCACTATGAGTGGTGGGATATCTACTAGAAAGGTGACCTCTCGATGGAGAAGACGAAGGGGACGAAGACGGGGACATCGGCTCAGGAGGAGGTGACATAAGGGGGGAATGTTTTAGCCGCGATTGCTGCCTCTCCTGCTGCGCATCCGGTGGTGAAGATGCGTCATGGCTCTCTAGGCAGGATGGCTGGAAATGGTGTGGGCTGAGATGACATTAGTATTAGCACTGATTAGAGAGGGTGAGGTAGAGTTTACGTTGGAGTTGATAGAGCTATTCAGGCGAGGAACAGTGGTATTCTGTGAGGAATTTAGAGCACAATGAGGAGTATGGGAGAAATGGAAGCCATTCCCCAGATCAACACAGCTGATAAGCCTACAACGCCTCCCTATTGTAGTGCGAGAGCTCGGCTCTGCAGCATCAGGGGGAAAGAGCAATTGAGTGTGGAAGGGGTGAAGGAGTTCAAGCTTGCAGAAGCCACAGTTTTAAGTCTGTCATGAGCGTCTCGACCTGAGCACCAGCTTAATGGCACCTGTAGGTTAACGGTGGCTCACCATAAATTGGCATGGATGGGGACACGGGTGGTCATGTGTCTTGGCCGTCTGCCGTTCTCATGTCTAATCTCCATTAAATTCCAATTAATCACCCGCATCTCGGGTTTCTTTCACCAAATATTATTATTTATAAGCATGTTACAATTCTCATAGGATATTAAATGAATTTGACTTTAGAAAAATTAAATTCTCTGTATTAATTTTTTGGAGAGTCACATCCAATATACAAACCGAGTCATTATTCAGAATGTTATGGCAATTAAGCATAACGATACAAAATCACAAAAATCATCTGTGAGCCCCACTTTATGTGTGTTAATAATTATGATTAGAATCTTAAAGTCATAGAGAAAGGGGGCTTGAATTTCAAACATAATTTGTGTCTCATGGATTGTGTTTTGCATTTTGAAGCACTTGATAATCCATGCCCACCCTCAATAAAATTGGAATTAACACGACTATTTTCCAATTGAAATAGAACTTACAATGCACTATGTAATTTTGATTTCACATTGGTTTCATAGGTTATTGTTTTTCATTAAATAATTTATAAAGATTAAGTATTTTTGTTTTGCTTAGATTCTAGTTGTCACAATGACAAGTAGTCACATTGTCATGAGTAATTAATTATTTTAGTTGTCAAGATAGTAGGTAGTGACGTTGTCACGAGTAATTAATTCCATTAAAAACCAAAGATTAATCCCATTATTTGAGATGCCTTTTCTTTCCTAGATGGGTTGAATTGCCCTAATCGATACATAGTCGTTAATGCAGATTCATTTAAAAAATCCATCCAATATCTTCCTGCAACATTCTAAATAGTTCTAATATATATAACTCTTTTAATATCTTTAGCTCTTTTAAATCACAAACGTTACCCAGAGTCCCTTATTTTGGTGGCCACACTACACCAAAAAAGGGCATTGGTTAGGGTCAAAAAATGTCACCATAAGTTCATTGGTGTTGGTCAAAATGGCTTCCGTCACTAAAAATTGAACATCACCAAGGGTAGTGTCGCCAAAAGTTATGGTGTTGTGGTGGCATTCAAGGTTCGTCAAGAATAATGAATATAATTATGGATAATGACAGTCGCCATTTCATTTGAACGACAATGATTTATGGTGATGGACCTTTCATGGCCTTCACTATTGATGCATACATATGGCAACATTTGTTGACAATCACCTTTTCATATTTTGGTTAGGGTTAAAATATGTCACCATAAGCTCATTGGTGACAACCAAAATAGTTTCCATCACCAAAAACTAAACATCACCAAACGTTGCGTCACCAAAAGTATAGGTGTTGTGGTAATATTCAAGGTCCTTCACGAATAATGATTATAATGGTATAATGATGGATAATGACAGTCACCATTTCATTTGAATGACAATGATTTATGGTGATGGACCTTTCATGGCCTTCACTATTGATGATTACATATGGCAACATTTGTTGACAATCACCTTTTCATATTTTGGTGAGGGTTAAAAAATGTCACCATAAGCTCATTGGTGACAACCAAAATAGTTTCTATCACCAAAAACTAAACATCACCAAACGTTGCATCACCAAAAGTATAGGTGTTGTGGTAATATTCAAGGTCCTTCACGAAAAATGATTATAATGGTAGATAGTGATTGTCACCATTTCATATGAACAACAATAGTTTTCATGACCCTTTGATTCATATATCTATCTATATATATATATATGGTGATGTTCATTAACTGTCACCGTTTCATATATAAAAAATGACTTTTGATGATGAGGCTTTAACAACCCTAGTGATCGTCACCATTCCCTATGAATATTAGGGCACAATGGAGTTGAACCACCAACCACCTATTTTCAAAGTAGGTGTCTAGCACCCTTCAAAGAATTAGACCTTGAAACTTTATAAATTCAAAATTCTAAATTCTAAAACTTTGTAAAGTCTTGTAGGTTTCATTGGCTAAGCTAGCGCAAACAATTGTCTAATAGATGCAAAACATAAATGTTTTATAATGTCACTTTAGCCTTAAATGGAGTTTAACAAATAAGTCCTCCAAAAAGTCACCTAAGCTAGCCTCAAATAGGACACTGATGTAGGTTTATTCACTGACTGAAATTTTCATTAGTAAGTTCCCAAACAAGAATTAACTAAATCTTAACCCAAACAGAATTAGGGGGGAATTTCCTATTGAAGCTCTCATCATCATGCTTGCAACAAATGTTTCAAATTAATCTAGAGGAAACAACCTACATTATATGAAGTTCATGAGATGGTCTTAAATCAACACATACACTAATAGTAAATGTCATAGTGAAATAGGGCATGAGTACCCTCCAATTTAGCAAGAAAAATTGTCAAATAAGGCTTGCTTCTCCTTCTGAAATAACATGCCAAGTAGTAGAAAGAAAATCTAGAGAAAAGTGCACCACTTCAGCCATAAATGGATACTCCAAATGAATCAGTCCTTTAAAAAAAGTGTTAGCAAGCCTTAAATAGGAAACTGATGTAGGATAATTCATTGTTTGAAATCTTCATTAAAACATTTCAAATCAGAGTCAAGTAAAGCTTGATACAAGCTAAAATAAGGGGCCATATTCCAGTGAAGCTCACATCATCTAATGCTTGTAATAAGTGTTTCAATTCAATGTAGTTTATTTTATTATTTTTATTGTTTTTGGCTTCTTCTTTTTTGCGTTACTATTTTTAATGTTTCTTTTGTTTTATTTTATTAACATCACCAAATAATGTTACACATCTCACCTACAATAGGTTCTAGACTACACCTCTCTTCTTGGTGCAGTGAATAATCTATATGCCAGTTGGAGGGTTTAATTCTTAGGTAAAGCATAAATTTAATTATATATAGTTTGATCCATTATGGTGTTAATATTTGTATGCCATTTTTTGTTTATGTTTCCATCCATTTGATAGAAATTTTGATGAAAATGATATTTTATTTTCAAATCTTGTACTGGCATGGTTTGGATTGTTATTTCTTCATTGTCACATGAAATAAGTTGTTGAAATATAGAAAGTCGTGTTTGGGGTAGCAAGTCTAGACTTAGGTATGCAAATTTTGGAGGACATGTTATAGCATTTAGAATTTTACATTGCCTTATGTACACCATTTGTGAACTAAACAATGGAAGGTGATTGTTTTTTCCTTTTAACATAAAGTGCATCATCAGTAGTGAAAAGATATCCTACATAAGATAAACAATGCTCTGCTTGGATTTTATTCCTATCATGGATCAAATTTTCAATAATACTTCCATTCTTACAGTCCAATATTCCAATACCAATTATAAACCTAAACCCTTCAAGGTTTGTGATAACAATATTGTGAACCAAAAACTTCAGAATATTTATGTAAGCACAAAAATTGTCCATTATATGTAACAGGTAAGCTTCCAACATAACTCCCCATGAAAGGAGAGATTCATCCATTCTAAATGTATAAATAAAGCTCCATGGAATTGGATGAACTGGGCATAAATGCATAGAAAGAATTGAATGGAGGACAAACATTGGTCTGGAATTTAATGGGGAAACTTTTTGGAAGTTTCCTCACTTAGATCAATCTAGGTTGGGGTTGAAATATTAGGCCTTGAAACCATAACATTAACCATTCTTGTAGTATGTTATTAATATTAGGTATAGGTGCAAGAAACCTAATGATTCTAGGTCCACTGCTTTTCTGTGTTATTAATGGGTAGAAAATTAGAATACAACAGAAAATTAGCACATAAAATAATAAATACTTGTTTTATGTTTTATCATCTATCTCTGATTCTCTGGTTGCTAATGGTTTTCTATTTTCCATAAAGAATTTTGTAGGTGTTGAAGACCTTATGATGTTGGATCTGCTCTTCCACGTCAAGGGTTGGAAAATTAAAACACAAAAATTAAAATTGGGGCTTAAAAAAATATATACTTGATTTAGGTTATATCATTTAGTTATGATTTTGTATTTACTATTTAACTTTCTCTTTCTTTTTTATTGTAAAAGCAATATATTCATGGTCATTGATATATGGTATTTTTTTTAATTGGAATTAAACATAACTTCTATATGGTATTTTTTGGATTGGAATTGAACATAACTTCTATATGGTATTTTTTTGGATTAGAATTTAACATAACTATTATAAAATACAGGTCTTTTCCAAAAATATAGAAGGATGAGATGGAAGAAACTTTCGAAAAAATTTTAGAACAAGCTTATCAATTCCACTCTTCACGGGTGGAAAGGTTGAAGGAGAACAAGGTGATACTATTATTGTTGTGCTCATGAATGCTGACACAGGGGTGGTTGTTATCTAAGGATCTGAGGCATCTACAAAATTAGATATTACAGTATTGGAAGGAGACTTCAACAATGAAGATGATGAGGATTGGACATAGCAATATTTTGAAAGTCACAAAGTGCATGAACGTGAAGGGAAGATGCATCTATTGATAGGAAATTTGTAAGCTACATTGAAGGAAGTTGTTGATAAAGTTGGGCACTTAATGTTTTTTATAGACAATTCAAGTTGGATAAGGAGAAGGATGTTTAGGCTTGGAGTAAAAGTTGCATTAGGTTACTGTGAAGGTATGTGTATTTTTGAGGCTAAGGCATAATCTTTCGCCATGAAAGATCATAGAGGGGAGCGTGAGTTCAGTATCTTGCACTCTGATATCAAATATCTATGTTTGAGACAATTTAGTGGATCATGAAGAGTAGTATTTGCTTCATTTTACTTTGAATTGTTTTTGCTTCCAAAGAAATCATTTTCCAAAGCAGATAGATAGAAAAAATAAGATTTATTTGTTTTGTTTTTCTTCATATATCATGAAGTGGGGTATTTTCTTTATATTACTCTGAATTGTTGTTGCTTGTAAAGATATAAATTTTTGAAGCAACTTGATTGCAAAAAATATGATTGTTTTTCTCCATGGAATAATCTCATATCATTTTTATGATTTTAAGTGTACAAGAAACATTATCCATTAGTGTTACATGATGATTTTTGGAGATTGGATAAAATTGGTAAATATGGAGCATTTCACAAGAAACTTAATAAATCTAGGGTTTATAAAGTTTAGGATTTTTTGAGGCTTGTGGTTAGAGATCCTAAAAAATTATGAGATGTAAGCACTATTTTTTTTTTTTTTTATGTTTGTGGTGAGGTTCATTTGAACTTGTTCTTGGCTTAGATTATATTCTTTTAATTTTAATGTAGATCCTTGGAAGTGTTGTTTCGAACAAGATGTGGGATAGTATAGTAGAGCATGCGAAAACTTGTGTCCTCAGTGGGAAACTCTATGTTCACTACCCTGACGAGTGTTAGGTCCCTATAATACTAGTGTTTCCTCCTTATTGTTATTTTTAGTGTATCCCCCTATTGTTATTGTTGTGCCCATGTATCCCCCATATTGTTATTGTTGTGCCCCATAGAATCACACTATTGTTAGTGTTGTGTCCTTACATTATTAATGTTATGTAGGCTCTGATTATATTGCGACCCCTTAGACTCCTATATATACCAACGGGGTCTTGTCAGTTGTATCATCCAAGAATTATTCATTTATGTAATGTAAAGGATGTTTCCCCCTTGAAGAGGATAATTTCTTAATCATTGATCTATTGTTTCTTTTGTTTTGTGACTTGGTTACATAACATTTGGTATCAGAGCTTTGGATTCTATGGTTTCGCTGCTTCTAATAGGCCATCTTGGAATTTTCATTGTAACTTTTTTTCTACGAGGCTTCAGAAGCTTAAATTGCAACCACGTAGAGACAAAATATAGGTGAGCTTCTTGTATGAATTTCAGATCTTGTTTCACTATATTTTTAGAGATATGATCAAAGGAAGTTAGGGTTTTTGCAGGCTCCATAATTCCATCTCAATCAGGTGGCCTAGGGAAACTTGTCATAAATTTCATTTTGAGCATCGGATTTGAATTTCATAAGAAGTGATTGAAATCAAACAGAATCTAGTTTTTCATATATCATTTTCAAGGCCAAAGGTTGAAACAATGACACGTGGAACTTCATAAAATTTTTCCCTACTAAACCAGTCTATATTCAGGTCATCGTGGGAGATTGGGCATAACTCTTTCTTGAAGAATCCAATATCAGTTTGACCTGTGCGGTTGGAAAGAAATATTAGAAGGATAACACTGGATGACATTTTAGACCTTGGAGATTTGAAATTATAGAAATAAAATAGTTTCAATATCGAGCTCCTAAAAAGAAAGAAAAAGTTGTGTATTTTTTTGAAATTTTGCATAACTTTTGTTTGAAAAATCAGTTTCAAGTGATTCAAAGAGCATATAGAAGCATAGATATAATTGATTTATTCCAAAATTCCTCAAAACAAAAATATGGGAACACCTAATCAGAAAGCATAAATCTCTTTTATGGCACATGAAGAAGAGGAAGAAATGCAGCATGATATATCAAAATTACGAGACCAGGTGCAACAAATTTCACTCTTGCAACGAGTAACCAAAAATGAACTGGAAGCCAATATGGATGGTTTGAAATCCTACATGGAAGCAATGATGAATGTCAGGATATAATTTTTGAATGATGGTTTTAAAACATAAATGAAAAGGGACCTGGAAGGTTTGAATGAAGGTTTGAAAATGTTGCTACAAGAAATGCTTCCTAGTGGTGACAAGGTACTCCACGAAAATCATGATGAGGATAGAAGGAATATAAATTATGATTTTATAGACTCCCATGGTGGGTTGAAGACTAACGACATTCCAAAGATTGATATGAAGAAGTCTGATGGTGAGGATCTAGTGACATGGATACTGCAGATGGAGCAATTCCTTGATCTACATGATGTGTCAAACACACAAAAGGTACACATTGCATCTTTTTATTTAGAACAAAATCAGCGTGTGTGGTATCATGGCTTTGTTCTCATAAATAAAATTTCACATGGAAAATTGTTGCGAAAGACTTGGTAGCACATTATGAGGATACAAAGAGCAACAATTTATTTAGCCAATTGATAAATCTCAAATGAAAGGGTTCAATGGAAGAGAACATTGAGGACTCCTAAATATTGAATATAAAGGTAAATGATATTCTAGAGGAGCATAGGATTGATGTCTTCATAGGGACTTTTTTTGTCTTAAGGGGGCATGAACCAGGTTCATAGTTATTCACGCCAACCAATAAAACCTTAATTGTTGGCCCTTTCGGCAACAACCTGCGTAGCACAGCTGCAGTCTCACCCAAAGTAGTATTGGGTATGCTAGAATTAGATTTCTTCATCCAGAGGCCTGTGTGATGGTCTTCCTAAGGTTCTTATAGCTTAGATTTGCCTTCGACCTATTCCTTCCGACTGGCAGGAATTGTAACTGTACCGAAACAACCTTCAGACCTTCGTGAAGGTACTTGAGTGTACTTAACAGACCTAAAAGACATAGGTTCACTACTTTCGCACAATAAACAATATATTCTAAAGCATTTATGACCTAGACATACCTTCGCGCAAATCTACCCCTTGCGATCAGTTAACTACAACAGATTTATTTAACAACTTCTTGAGCTCCACAAAGGAGGTTGATTATACTTATTATGCATAAATATTACATATCTATTCGTTATGTGCCGAAATAAAGAATTAATTCACATAAAACAGATTATAGAGAGAAGATACATAAACTTAAACAAAAAGTAAATAAATAAGGCACAAATGCACATATTCGGCTCAAAACAATCTTTATTAATATGTAATATTCAGATACATACTTCTTATCCCTACGCACGTAACTGTAGGGGCCCGCGCACTCAGTTGTGGACTTATCAAGGTCTATGCACACTCAGCTGTAGGAGCCTTCCCCTTTTGCCTAAGTACAAGAAACAAACTTTTCCTACCTTAGCACCATGCCCTTACACTGATTCTCTATCAAAATTTATCCCTTTAGACTCACTATGACTCAACTATATATAGCCTTTTCATTACAATACCATGGCCCGCAGACCATTGGTGAGTCTCAAAATTGACCTATCACCTACCCGTACAAGGGAATAATGCCCCTTTGACTCTTACTTAGCCTCATGCTTCGCTTCCACATTTCACAAAGACTTTACATTATTAACCGAAAACTTTTACAAAAATTGACTTAACTGACAAAAGTTTACCCCAGGGACCCCATCCAAACAGCCTCCAAACACAAATATGGTGACTCGCCCTCGAGTCACTAAGCTAGTTTCTCCACTTTATGGAAGAGTTCACTGAACTCCATCTTTAGGACTTCAAGGTCCATTGTGCTCTGTATGGCAGCCTGTTGCACTTCTTCAAACAAATTCTCTGTAGTTGGCCCCTCCATCGCGAGGCACATGGTCCTCTGTGTCTGTTGGAAAGTCTTCATCTTCTCTTGGATATCCAGAGTAATTTGGCTCGCCTCCTCTGTCCATGGTTGAATTCGAACCTTCAAAAATTGTTCTTTGTGCTGCAAATCCTCAACTTGTGCCTATAGCACCTTCATTTATTGCAAGCGTGCGAAGCGTTGGACTGGCACCAAAGTGCGTGTAATCGACCTGATCTTATCGACTTTCAGTTGTGCCTCTCTAATCTTTGTACCTAATCTTTGCGGGTTTGATTCCTCCCGCAAAGTGGTCCATAGCTCCATTTCATGTTCAAAGAGATCATTGCAGCTTGATACTGCATTCTCCAAAGTAGATATGTGTTCTCTGATGGCTGCGCCGCGTTGCTCCCTAACGTCTAGTGAAGTAGTCAGCTACAGTTTCAATTGTAGTTCTAAGATATTCATCTGAAAATCAAAAGTGACTCGGCCTACCTCCTCCTTAGATCATCACACTTCAATGGATAATTTCTAAACCTTTTTTGACGCAGACGCATCCTCTGGAATGTGTAGCTCCGGTACTGAATTACACGCTTGTGTAATCGTTGCTTCTAGGATTTGACTTTGCACTGTTAGTTATTCCTTTTCCTTAAGAGCCTAAGCCTTTTCAACGAATATTTGTTCGTTGTTTGTTTAAAATTCACTAATCACCGATAGCACGCATTTTTATCTAATTTGAAGCTCATTTGAGACCCCCTGATGAAGTGCATGGAGGGTTTGAAGAGGCAGCGTGGCTAAATTCATACCCACTCGCTAGATCTTTCTGAGTTGAGCAGTGTCTTCCTCAGACTCAGCGCGTAATGATCCTTCTGGAAAGGGAATGAGTCTGAGGTCCAGAGTCCATTCTATTTCCATTATGCTCACACTCGCTTGCTATTGGCTTGCTTGATCCCTGCTCTCTTGGACCACACTCACTTGCATCCAACCTGTCTATATGTGCAGCTCGTGCAGATATTTTTGCATGCTTCTGAGTGATTGTTGGAACTATTGCTTGAAATTTTGCCATAGTTCCATTGTTGTATCTTAGACCTTGTCCCCGATCTCATCCAAGTCCCCTTCACTAAGGACCATTGGATCTACATGTGCCTGCTTGTCTGAGTTTTTGTTTTTTCCTTGGTCTGGTAGTTGTCTCCTTTTTTTACTTTGACAGTTTGAAGGGAGTGCTTTGCACATCACCCCCACCTCCTTCTGGCTCAAACTGTTCCTTCTCTTCAGTATGTTGGGAAGTCGATGCTTCAAGTTCTATTGTGCCCTATTTTGTAGCACACTCTTTATTGGCAACTACCTTAGTAGTGGCTTCTTTGGCAACGACTTCTTTCTTCTTCTACTCGGCCAACTCTCGTGCTACTTCTTGTGCTGCTTCTTTCCATTTCTACATGGCTATCATCTGCACGGAAGAGCCTTCTTCACCTTTGTTGGTTGTCACTGCTCTGTTGGCCATGACACCACAATCTATTATACATCAGCCTCCATTACTAGGTATGGCAACTTTTGCCATAACTTCTTAGGGTCTTGTTGGGCGCGGATAGATACATTGTGAAAATCGGCCTTAAATTCCACAAAGGTCCGCAACTGCTCAAACAAGGTTGGAGACAACCTTAGCCTCTGACTTATCACTATGTGGAGGTCCATCTCAACCAATATCTAGAATAATTTTGACTTTGTGATCCTCTCTGGATCCTTCGTTTCCCACAATGAAGCGAACTTCTCTGCCTCCAGTAAATCTTCATCTTGCGGAGGGAACTGACTATCCCCCGGTAGTCGCCATGCAACTAATACAATTAACAGAAGGAGCCATGCATAGTGAAATTACTTGCTTTCCTCCTGTACTTCGTGGCAATTAGCTAAAAATTCCTTACAAATGTATTGCACCCAGTTGTACTGTACCCCCTTTGCACACTGTGCAGCTGATGAAATTATTAGCATCAGAACCTTGTCTGCACAACATTTTTTCATGACCTTCCTGGCCAGTATTTGAGTAGAAAATTGCACCACTGGGTTTGTAATAGAGTGGATAGAGTATCTATGCGACTTCTTGACCAATCCATATTCAGTTTTCATTTTATCTGCAAGTTCCTTCTCCTTGCTTTTGCCTCCAAATTCCTTAGTTGGATCCACCCCTTTATAGGGCAACTTCGTAATTCTATGGATCAACATGTGTGTTATGGAGATGGGTCTGCCTAACCACAAACACCCATCATGCACCAATGTGAGAAATTAACACACACAGACAATATTGATAATTGATCTGTGAAAGTGTGGCACACATAATATATGGAGCAACCCAGCCTGCTCGACGCCTTTTACCCATTTCATTAGTTCCAGCCTTGTGACCCTAGTCTCTTCATATTAAATCTTGGTCATGTATTTATTGGTGTCCAAATGAGGAAATTTCTCATGGTCGACAAGATCCCAATACTCCCATTTTAACATCAGGATACGCGCTAAGACCGTTCCTTTAAATACCACTTCTTCTAGTGGTAACGGCGTAGATATCGTGAACTTGCCCGAATCTGGGTCCTTGGTTGTCTTCGATTTCCACAGAGGGATATACATTGGGAGCCTAGTGATAGGCTTACCCTCATCAACATCTAATTCCTCAACTCCATCGCGGAGTTCTTCTGCATCCAAATCCACAGTTTCCTCTGTTTTCTTTGCCTTGTCCTTTCTTTCTTTCTATCGACCCTTACAGGGGTTCTTCCTTGGTGATTGCCTCACTGATACATGTTTTGGTTTCTTCTGCTTCTCCTTAGCAGTCGATTGCTTCGGTCTAGGTGACCTCAACATTGTAGACACGAATGGCATAGCTTCCATTGACACAACTTCAAGGGTCTTTTCTTGAGATATAGTGGCTTTAGAAGCCAGCTATTCAAGGATAAGTTTCTGGCTATACTCAGACAGCTTAGCGAATGTTAGACTTGCAACAAAATCCTCCCAAGTTTACCAATTCATAGAGCGAAAACAAGAGAGCTTATACACAACTGTTAGAAAGTAAAGTGTTATTCGCCATACCAATATGTTAGATTTATAGGCGATTTCAAATTCAAATCCAACTATTCCATCCATTTTTTGATCATAAATGCATCTTTGGCAGTAGGTCTCCAAAGATTGTCGCCATAAATGTCACCTACCCACTCCTCCTAACGGGATTTTTACTATCCAATCATGGACAGTGACTTCAATGACTACTTTTGGACTCGGCTGCACAACACCAAACACCATGGTGCATCTTGTCCATCACACCTTCTTATGTTGCAACTTCATCTGTTATACCCCTTGCATCCATTGCGTAACCTACTTACTGTGTTTTCTTCTTCTTTGGGCAATGTAGTTTATATTCCTGCTCTCCCTTGCAGTTGCTTGGAGCACTAAGACTGTCTCGCTACCATATAGTCATTGCGCAGGGACAGGATCTCCTGTATACAGCTTCAACTGACTTCCATTCACCTTCCTAGGGAAAAAATTGCCATTCAACTTCATGATCTAAACGACACCACCATCTGTGATTTCCTTGACTACATAGGGTCCCAACCAATGCATTTGAAATTTATCCAAAAACTTTGTGAACTTGCTATCATTTAGAAGCACGAGATCATTCACCTTGAAGGTGTGCAACTTAATATTCCTATTACTCCTGACCTTCTCATGTTCCTTTTGCACTTGTTGGTGAAATCCTACAAAAGGTCGGCCTTCTTCCAACTCCATCAACTACGTGAGTCGTTCCTCCAAGGTCTCGCAATACGTCATCTCTATCAAATCTGCAATGCACAAGCTTGGAAAAATATATTCGATGGACATCACCACCTCGATCCCATTGACCAACCTAAATGGAGTCTGGTTTGTCAACTTCTTGAACGTTGTCCTATATGCCCATAGGACTGTTGGAATGTGCACATGCCAATCGGTCCTCTTCGTGTTACAGACCTTTGTCAATGCATTCTCTATAATTTTATTGAACGCTTCCACAGTACCATTGGCTTGGGGATAATTGGTCATATTCTTTTGATGGTACAACTGGAATTATTCAAGCATCGCGCTGATTGTTTCGTTCAAAAAATGTGTACCCCTATCACTCATTAATACCTTAGGGCACCCAAACCTCTTTAAGACATATTCAAACAAGAAATTCTCAGTTGTAGCAACAGTACAATCCTTCACTAGTTGTGCTTTTGCCGATCTGGTCAAGTATTATGTCATAGTAATAATGTACCATGCATCTATCTTCATTTTTGGTGGTTGTATCAAACCTACAAAGTCAATTGCCCATTTTTCAAATACTTGTAACAAAACTTGAGGGTTTAGTGGAAGTTCATCTCTTTTCTAAGGCTTGTTCGTCCTTTGACAAGCATCGCATGCTTTACAAAATTCCTTAGAGTCTTTATGCATTGTCGGCCAGCATAACCTCACATGTAGAATCTTTTGCGCGGTCGCTCTACATGCATAGTTTCCTCCCACCACTCCTCTATGTGCTTCGACAAGGATACTAGCACGCTCAAACTCCGAAACATATCGGTGCAATATTTCATCTGTTCCCATCTTATACAAATGTCCTGCTATAATAGAAAAATAAATTGCACGGACCACTAGTTCCTTCTCCTATTGAGTAGAATATCCTTTCGGAGCTGTTCCAGTAGTTAGAAACTGAATCATATCTGCAAAATGATCATATACAACGTGCACAGAAAATAGTTGCACATATGGCAATCCTTCTTCCAAATTGGTTGGTTCTTTGCCTATCTCAATCCTGGATAGATGACCTAGTCCCACATTCAACCGTCCGAGATTCACAATCACTTCAAAATCATATTCCTGGAATAGAAACAACCACATACATATTTCCACTCCCAACACAGGCTTGTTGACTAGGTACTTGAGAGCGGAGTGATCTATGTACATTTTGAAGTGTGCGCCCAACAAATAATGTTGAAACTTCTACACCACGTAGACCATTGTGCTCGGTATTGGAATAGTTATTTTTGGCTTTTGACAGTTTCCTACTGGAAAATGCTATTGGATGATTAATATCACCTTCACCAGGTTGGTTCAATACTGCACCCAACACAATACATGAGGCATCTACATGCACATGGAACTCTTTCTTCCAATATGGAAATACTAAGATCGACGCAGTCACCATCTTATCCTTTAACACATATAGACTCTGTTGACACTCCTCATCCCAACAAAAAGCCACATCCTTCTTTAAGAGTTTCTCCATCGACGCAGTTATCTGGGCATAAGACATGATAAACTTCCTATGGTAGATTATATGGCCCAACGATGCACACATCTACTTAACAGTCTTGGGAGCTTCTAAATTCACAATCACTGTTATCTTCGCAGGGTCCACCATAAATCCTTGCTTGCATACTACATGGCCTAGCAAAATTCCAAAAGTCACACAGTATATACATTTCTTCAAGTTCAACACGACCTGGTATCTGCAACATTTATCTAGTATAAGGTGCAGACATGCAACACGGATCTTTACCAATTCGAACATAGTCCAATCATCAAAATATACCTCCAAGAATCTATGAATAAATTCATTAAACGCCACGATTACTACCCTGGAGAAGATCAGGGGTGCATTCTTCAACATGAATGACATTACTATATAATGAAAGAAACCCCACTCTCTCGCAAAGGTTGTCTAGTTGCAGTCCTCTGGCACGATCTTAATTTGATGGTATCCAGAGAACCCATTAGTGAATGAATAAACCTCCTGTCCTCGAACATTCTCTAACATTTCATCTGTAAATGGTGTTGAAAATGGATCATGCACACTTGCATCGTTCATCTTCCTCAGATCTACGCATATCCTAATTTCACCTTGTTGCTTCTTTTGCTGAACCACCATGGGGCTTACCCAATCAAATTATTTAACTGGTTCAATAATTATGGCCTCCAACATCTTATCAATCTCTTTGCACACCTTTTCTTTATACTTCGAATTGAGCTGATAAGGTCTCTCCTTAACGGGGTTCACATCATGTTTCAAAGTAATTTTCCTAACACCCAAGTCTCCTACAATACCCTTCAGGTCCGAGAACTTCGTTGGGAATAGATCTTGGTATTCACGCAGCAATTCGGCGACTTTATCTACTATATCTTCATCCCAATAGTATCCTATCTTCACCAACTTAGGCTCTACATTAGATCCAATATTTACTTGTTGGGATTTTAATGGCTCTATTACATCAGGGTTCTCTGTCTAAGGTCCTTTAACTTCATGCTAACCTTCAGTTTTGGGAATGTTTATTTTTCTTGGATCATCCTCCTATTCTTCAGTAGACATATTGTAGCATTTGAGTGTGTGGCACAACTATGTACTCCAGTCTGGCTATACCCATTCTATAGGCTTTTCAGGCATTTTAAAAATAACAACCTTAATTTCTTGTAGTGCCTCATCAATGCATTCAAATGCATACTCAAAGCTGAAAGTTAATAAGAATATTTCCTGCAAAATATCTCATTCATTTGTTCCATGGTGAAGCTTTGTTTCCAAATACCAATTCATGGGAATAGTGTCTAAGGTATGTCAGAAAACATGAACCCACTTTAGTTGAGGTTCTTCACCCCAAGCTTTAGTCCACTGTGCCAAATGTTCGTGCGGGTTGTCCTTCCCACTATACTTCTCAGTCATCCATGTATTAGCATATCCAAACCTTATCTTCATCATCTATTTGTATTCCTTCCAGTCGGCGAAACTCTCCTTGTGCGTACCCCACCATCAGGTAGGAGTAGCGCACAACGCCTATTCTAGTGCTTGGAATTGATGTTCCTTGGGCACTTCCTTTTCAAATTCATACAAAAAGAGATTAAAATCATTCAAACCGTCATAGTGCGAAAGCTTTCTTACCTCTATGCATATGCATCATAGTGATTTGCTCATCATATTGTAATGCAACGTGGATATTTCATGCAACCGATTCTAACAGTGCTCGAGTTCTTCATCTGAGTCTGAGGTACAGGAACTATCCCTATCCCATGTAATTCATCCATCGGCCATAGGATTGATCCAATCTTTGTCTTGTGCCATGATCTTGTATTTATTGTCTAGATCATCATCATCCTCCACAAAGTCGTGAACAGGCTTGGTATAACATGCTCCTTCAGCAGGGTTAAGTGGCACAATAATCCTGAGTGCCTTCATCTCAAATGTCATCTTTCGTTTTTTCAAGTTAATCACTACATCCATGTCAAAGGCCCAATTAATTTTTAGTAGCGTCAGATACAGATTGTTGTCATCTACTATTTCTATTACTTCAAAATCCGCCAGAGCACTTGCTCCTTCAATATTGACTGTTACCCCATATGGGTGCCCCATAGGAATAATCTTCTATTGATTGGCCATGTGTAGTTTTATAGGAGACCATTTCATCTCAGGTCTCCCCATCCTTTCCCATGTTTGTTTAGGTAGCACATTTTCATCTAGCCCCAGATCAAAGATTACTTGGTCCATTTCATACTCTCCTATCTACACGGTTAGCCTCATCTCATGCCCGATCTGCATCTTATGCTTACCTAGCTTCCTTATGGTGCATTATTTTGAAGGAAGCTTAATATTAACTACACAGTTTTCTATTAGCTCTTAGAGTCCTTCTACTTCCTTCTTTTCATGCAACAAATTCATACAAGTCTTTAGAAAAGTAGCTAACAATGAAGGATCCACAACTTGCACTTCATTTTTCCTAACTGATTTCTCTTGAATTATGGACGTAAGAGCTTCAGTGAAGTTCCTTTTAGCCTCCATAAAAGGTTCTTTAGCCCAGTTGAGCTCGAACCCGAATTCCTTTTCAGCAACCTTGTGCATCCATCCTTCAGTCTCTGGCTACTTCCCCTTATCTTCACCTGTGGCAATACCAATACACGTTATTATATTAACACTGTGATCTTCTTCACACGGTTCTGGCCTCATCATCTGGATATTCTGTGTACATTGTTGGGTTTGCGTCTTTTTTTCTTGCATCTTTGCTATCAAGATAGGGAAATCTTCTATCACATGATCGAATTGTCTGCAATATTGACAAGATGGATGCGTTGGGTTTTGACAATCGCGCGCAAAATTTCTAGCTTCACCATAATTATAGAAATTAACTTGTCCATGGCCTCTTCCAGGCCCTCCCCCTCTTCCTCTTCCACGACATTGGAATCCTCCACATGCTGCACCCGCGCCCTGATCCAAAGGCTGAGTTTTTTCCTGCATTTGATAGGTATGGGTTTTATCCATCATGAATTCATAACTTCAACAATGGCACTCATCATGACCTACAGACTTGTAGAAATTTCAAAACAACTGTTGACAGGTTTGTACAAAATTTTGTAGTAGATGACAATTTTCTATCACATGTTGTCCTGTAACCTAATAGATAGTGCACCATGGCACTGCCACTGTGCTTGGCCTAGCAGTATTTTCCGGCTTCACATGGATAGCCCCCATCCCCAATAAGAGAGTTCCGATAAATCGGGAATGATCCTTATCATGCCCATGACCCTTGCATTTCAAGTACCAAACTTCAGCACACACCTCAGGCTGGGCTTCCTTCCCCTTCTTCAGGATCTGCAACTCGAGGTGCAGACTTATCAGCTGGGAGTGAATTTGTTGTACTCCAATATTCATATTTTGTATTGGCGAGGCTTCCAACCTCATCATGATTTCCAGAGCTTCTACTTGCATTGTTATCTTCTGTTGCGACAATGCTAATCTTAAGTGGGGCAACAATGAAGAATGTACCAATCTTTGTGTCACTCATCCATGATGTTCATATTAGCCTACCGAATTAGACATTTTAACCTTTGATCGAAATCCCATGAGGATTCATTCACCACTTGCTTTAACTCCTTAAACTTTGTAATAGACCGCACCTGAGATTTTGGATTCTTAAACTTGTGATTCAATGCTTGTTGAGTATCTGTCAATGTCATGACAAGGTGATCTTGACAGTATTTGATATACCAGGTCAGGGCTCTATCCTGCAGTGCTGTGACCAACTGTGCTTTCTTCAAATTATCAACAGTGATCTGTTGTGCTATCTACATAGCATCTACAACGAACCAAAATTGTTCGAGGTCTTTGCTTCCTACCTATTTTAAGGTCGCCATCTTTATTGTGTTTGCCATGTTGAAAGGTGGAGGTGGAGGTGGAGGAGGTGGAAAAAGTGTAGGTGTATGTAGTGGAGGTGGAGGTGGAGGAAAAGTGGATGGATGAGGTATCCACGAGATACCCTAACTTACCAACTACAACACACTTCATGGTGTGTTTGAAATCATTCCTTCATCATCACTCGACGAGGATCCTAATAGTGGACTATATTCAGAGCCTGATTCTATGTTCCTCCAGAAGGGTTTTCCGTTTCTTGTAGTCCCAAAAATCAAGGTAATGGAATAACTCGTTTTTCACACAACAAAATCTTAATCAAAGTTTTCAATGATCGTAAGTACTTACTTCACATTCCTTTTAAGAGCCTGCACTTTGCTTCACTATAAATGATAGTTGTGTCAATCGCGAACTCAATCACAAATGATTCGAGTGTTTGATCAATCCAGTGATCGACGACTCGTGTGATGTTGTTCTCTGAAGCTTCTAAGCACCTCATGAGCTCTGGAGTCCACACAATAGGGCCATCAAGTCTCCATGTACCCCGATTGTCCGCCAATTTAGACAGCCACTCATGCAATTCGCAAGGGAAGAAATAGAAAAAAAAACCGGTTTCATCTTAGTATAGGTATCTACTCAACCACTACTCCTTGGATAACTGTGGATTTATGTTCTCTTGAGCTGAAAACATGTGTTCCTTTCAATCGAGCCACTTCTCAATTTCTTTCTTGGTAGGGAACCACTTATTCAACATCACAGATTCCTCAGATAGATCTAGGTCCCAACAATGGAACCATTTGTTGGCTTAAGGGGCCCTGACCCAGGTTCAGAGTTATTTTTGCCAACCAACAAAACCCTAACTGTTGGCCCTTCTGGAAACAACCTGCATAGCGCAGGCTACAATCTCACCCAAAGTAGTATTGGGGGATGCTAGAACCAGGTTTGTACATCTAGAGGCCTGTGTGATGGTCTTCCTAAGGTTCTTATAGCTTAGATCTACATTCGTTCTGACCAATTCCTTCCAACTAAAAGCCATTGCAACTCTATCGAAACAACCTTTAGACCTTCGTGAAGGTACTTGATTGTAATTAACATGCATGAAAGACAGAGGTTCACTACCTTCATGCAATAAATAGTATATTCTGAAGCGTTTATGACCTAGATCTAACTTCACACAGATTTACCTCTTTTGAGTGGTTAACTACAACAGATTTATTTAACAACTTCTTGAGCTCTGAAAAGGAGGTAGCTTATACTTATTATGCATAAATATTGGAGATCTATTCATTATGTGCAAAAATAAAGCATTAATTCACACAAAATAGATTACATAGCAAAGATACATAAACTTAAATAGAAGTAAATAAACAACGCACAGATGCACAGATTCGACTCAAAACAATATTTACTAAGACGTAACATTCAGATACAAACTTCTTATCCCTGTGCACACAGCTGCAGGGGCTCATACACTCAGTTGTGGACTTACCAAGGTGTTGGTGCACTCAACTTCAGGAGCCTTCCCTTTCGCCTAAGTACAGGAAATAGACTTTTCTTTCCATAGCACCGTTCCCTTACACTGATTCTCTATCAAAATTTATCCCTTTAGACTCGTTATGACTCAACTATATATAGACTTTTCATTACAATACCATGGCATGTGGACCATGGGTGAGTCTCAAAACCAACCTATCACCTACCCATACAAGGGACTAATTCCCCTTTGAATCTTAATTAGCTTCACACTCTGCTTCCACATTTCATGGATAATTTACATTATTTAACAAAAACTTTTAAAAAAATTAACTTAACTAAAAAAAATTGACCCTAGGGACCCCATCCCAACAACTTTAAAGGATAATATCCAACATGAGGTTCACCTTTGGGATACTGATTCATTGGAGAAGACATTCAAGGTGGCAAGAATAGTTGAAAATGGAAACAAGGAAGTCTACCACTCACAACTACATGTTTGGTTGTGTTATATTCTTTCCATGACTAGACTACGTAGGTAACTGGGGGGTTAGGGGGGTGGAGCCCCCCTTTCGTTGTGTTGATTGTGCAGCGGGGGGGTCATAGGGGGAGCAATAGCCCCCCTTTCCCAGGGGGTTTGAGGGGGGTGGGTAGCCTGCCTCTACAGGGTCTAGGGTAGCACTATTAGGTTGGGCAAACCTACCTATGGTTTTGTGCATGGTTTTCACACATGGTTTTGGATGCAATGGTTTTGGGTCCATGGTTTTGGATGCGATGGTTTTGGATGCAATGGTTTTCGGTCCATGGTATTGGATGCTTCGGCATGTATAAATAATTATTGTAACATTGAAAGGAACATAATGAAAAATCACGTTGGTAGTCCCGGTTTTGGGATCCAGTGGAAAATCTTTGTGTATATGTGTTATGCTCTCGCATTGTTTATTTTTTGTGTTTTAGAATTCATATGCAGGTAATTTTTTTATGGGGTTAAAACCTACATTTGGTATAAGAGATGTTTTGGCTTCAAGGGGACGCCTTTGTTGCTAAGGGGTTTCGCTTGGGCCAGTGGTAGACCCTGTTCAATGGGAGATCTACGGGATCAGTTTTGGTGGTGAAAGAAGATGGCGAGTAGTGGAAAGATAGAGATCGAGAAATTTAATGGTCAAATTTTTTAGTTATGGAAACTCAAGATGGAGGATTTGTTGGTGGATAAAGATCAATGGATCACGGTAGATTCAGGTACTAAACCAACAGGAGTGTCCGATGAAGAATGGAAGAAGATGGATCGGAAGGCAAAGAGCACAATGTGATTGTGTGTCTCAGATTCAGTATTGTTTAATGTATCAGGGGAAGCTACGGCTAAGGCTTTGTGGGGCAAGTTAGGGACTTTGTACCAACCTAAGTCTCTGGTGAATAAATTGTTCCTATGGAAAAATTTGTATAACTTGAGGATGAAATATGGAGACTTAGTGACAGAGCATCTGAAAGCATTTAATACTGTGGTAAGTCAGTTATTATTTGTTGATATTAAAATTTCAAATGAAGATAAGTGCATAAGGTTGTTGTGTTCTCTACCATATTCGTGGGATAGTCTGGTTATTGCAATAGGTAGCAATGCAACTGCCTTGTAGTTTGATGAAATAGTCTCATCCTTTTAACGGAGGAGATGAGATGGAAAAATATGGAGAGCTAGAATGGTGATGCCTTGTCTATACAAGGATGGTCCTAGAATAGAAACAAAAATAAGTCATCGAGTGGGAGACCTAAATCTAGAGGGAGATCTAAATCTCCAGGAAAACCTGTAAAGGTGGTTTGCTAGAAATGCGGAAAGGAAGGGCACTACAAAAGGGACTATAAATCTAAAGCTACTGACAAAGGAAAGGGATCTGATGATGCTCCTTCTGCAGAGGATAAAACCACCTCAGATGAAGGTGGGGATGTGTATTTGGCTTCTTCAAGTACACATGTAGATCATGAGGCATTGTTGATTGACTCACGTGCATCATTTCACTTCACTCCCCATAGAGAGTGGTTCTGCGAGTATGAGAAATATGATGGTGGTGATGTCTTCTTGGGGGATGTTAGGAAGGCTAGAATCGTTGGTCATGGAAAAGTAAAGTTGAAGTTGCAAGGTGGAAGGGTTAGAACACTTCTGGGTGTTCTCCATATTCCTGTATTGGCCAGAAATCTAATTTCTGTAAGCAAGCTGGATGATGCAGGTGTATAAACAGTGTTCGAGAAGGATACCCACAAGATGGTTCGGGGAGAACTGGTATTGATGTAGGGCATTCGGATTGCAACTCCATACAAGCTGCAAGGTAGCACTGTTTTTGATGGGTGCAACAGTTTTGTGGTTCTTGAAAGTGGAGCAGAAAATCTAGTGGTCTCTGGAGAGAAGACCATGTTGTGGCATCAAAGGCTTGGACATATTGGAGAGAAGGGCCTTCGAATACTTCATGGTAAAGGTATGGTAGAAGGTATGAGTAATAGCTCTCTAGATTTTGATTTCTGTGAAAATTTGTATATGGGAAGCAGAATCGTATGAGTTTCCCCTCTGGTGGTAAGACGATGAAACATAGATTAGAACTTGTGCATAGTGATGTGTTTGGACCTGTGAAGGTTCCATCACTAGGTAAGTCTGTGTATTATGTATCATTTATAGATGAATTCTCAAGGAATACATGGATATATTTCCTTAATAAGAAATCTGAAGTCTTTAACAGATTTAAAGAATTTAAGGCTCTGGTGGAAAACCAAACAGAGAAGAAGATAAAGCTGTTGAGGTCAGATAACATTGGAGAGTTTTGCAAGAAGGAATTTGAAGAATTCTGTAAGAATTGTGGTATAGCACGATAGAAGACTACTCCATACACACCTGAGAAAAATGGAGTTGCAGAAAGAATGAACATGACGTTGATGGAAAGGGAAAAAA
>APFE031135406.1:58062-81035 GCA_000404065.3 Pinus taeda
AAAATCAAGCTGGTAGTCCTGATTTTGGGATCCAAGGGAAAATCTCTGTGTATATGTGTTTTATGTGTTATGCTCTCACATTGTTTATTTTCTATGTTTTAGAATTTGTATGCAGGTAATTTTTGTATGGGGTTAAAACCTATATTTTGTATCAGAGTTGTTTTGGCTTCAAGGGGACACCTTTTTTGCTTAGGGGTTTTGCTCGGGCCTGTGGTAGACCATGTTCAGTGGGAGATCTACGGGATTGATTCTAGTGGTGAAAATTTAAAGGATAATATCCAATATGAGGTTTGATTTTGGGATCCTGATTCATTGGAGAAGATATTCAAGGTGGCAAGAAAATTTGAAAGAAAAGTTATGGAAACAAGGAAGTCTACCACTCACAACTATAAAGATGGAATTGTTGCTTCTACTAGCTTTCCACAACCTACAAGTTTGAAACCACAAAATTGGAGGAAAAAGGAGCAAAAGAGATTTGTTACAATTGTGATAGAAAATACACTAAAGGTCATAAGTCTGTTGAGAAGAAATTATTTTACATAGATTGTGAATATGAGGGGGGAAAGGAATAAGAAGCATCAAAAGAGGAGGATATACACCAGGAGCCAACCCCATAAAAAGAGGAAATGAATCCAGCGATATCTTGTAATTCCTTAGAAAGAATTAACACTCCTCAAACTCTCAATATAGAAGGATATATCAAGAAGAAAAAGGAAATAGTGTTTATTGATTTGGATGGTACCCATAATTGTAAGGTAACCGATGAATTGAATTTATTTCTATATCCAGCACCAGAGTTTCAAGCGATGGTTGCAAATGGAGGAACTCTAAATTTCTCGAAAAAAGTGCCATAATATCAAGCTAACCATGGGAGAATATGTATTGAATATTCCAATGCTTTCCATTCCAGTGGGTGGTGTTGATATTGTACTAGGATTCTAATGGTTACAATATTTGGGGATGATAGCTTTGAATTTTCAAGAACTTTTCTTGAACTTTTTTTGGGAAGAAAGGAAATTTAATTAATGGGTATCATAGTCAAAACAGGGAAGATAATTAGCTCTAACAACATGAAAAATCTTTTGAATAAAGAACAACAAGGTGTAATTACACAATTATGCTCACCAGAGGTTCAAACATCAAATCATCTATTTCTCCAGATCTCCAAAAAGTCTTGACAATAATTCTAAAGTGTTTGAGACTCCCAAAGTCCTCCCACAAATTTGTGATTATGATCATGCTATTCACTTGATTCCAAGAATTGTTTCTCCAAACATCAGGCTTTACAGATATCCATATGCCCAAAGGAGTGAAATTGAAGTATGGTTGCAAAAATGCTAGAGAATGGTATAATTCAACCTAGTCAAAGTTCTTTTTGTGCTCCAATAGTGTTCGTGCACAAGAAGGATGCATCATGGCGTATGTGTCCAGATTATAGGGAGATCAACAAGCTCATTATTAAAGATAAATTTCCCATTCCTTTCAATGATGAATTATTGGATGAATTACATGGACGAATTTACTTCACCAAGATGGATCTTGATTCAAGATATCATCAAATTAGAATGAAGATTGAAGACATTTTGAAAACAACATTCAAAACTCATGAAGGTCATTATGAATTTTTGGTCATGCCTTTTGGCCTTACTAATGCACCTTCCACATTTCAAGGTTTTATGAATTCCATTTTCAAACCCTTCCTTAGAAAATTTGTGATAGTATTTTTTCATGATATATTAATATACAACAAGTCTTGGAAGGATCATGTTCAATGTGTTGAGAGGGTGCTCAAAATATTGGAGGAGAAATAATTATGTTATAAAAACTCCAAATGTTTCTTTGGAGTATAAGAGGTGGAATATTTGGGTCATATTGTATCTCCTGAGGGTGTTAAGGTAAACCCTAACAAAATTAAATCCATTAAGGAATGGAAAATACCCACAACCCTAAAGCGCCTTCGAGGATTTCTCTGGTTGATAGGGTATTATCACAAGTTTGTTAAGAATTAAGGGAGAATAACAGTGCCTCTAACAACATTATTGAAGAAATATGCATTTTCTTCGACTCCAAAAAAACTAAGGCCTTTGAACATCTTAAAGAGGAAATGTGCCAAGCACCGGTCTTAGCTATGCTAGACTTCACAAAAACCTTTATTGTGGAATGTGATGCCTCAAAAAATGGACTTGGTGTTGTTTTAATGCAAGAAGGAAGACCCATTTCTTTTGAGAGTCATCCAATCAAGGGAAAGTATTCACACAAACCTATTTATGAGAAGCAAATGTTGGAAATACTACATGCACTAAAGAAATGGCTACCTTACCTAATGGGAAGACACTTCAAGGTAAAAAAATATCACAATAGCCTTAAATACTTTTTGGAACAAATATTATCTTCAGGAGAGAAGAAAAAATGGGTCACAAAGATGTTGGGTTATGAATTTGAAATCATCTACAGAAAAGAAAAGAAAAATGTTGTTGCAGATGCACTCTCAAGAAAGGATGAGGAATTGGAAGCATGTCTCTGTGACATTTCTATTATCCAACCTGATTGGATAAATGAATCAAGGGATAAATGGAAGAATGGTGAAGAGGTGTGGATACTTATTCAAAAGCTGCAGCAAGACCCTAGTACATCAGATACATTTATCTAGAAAAATGATTCATTATGGTACAAATAGTGCTTATATCTTTGTAAGAATTCCAAACTCAAACAAAATATTCTTTTGGAATTGCACACCCCCCCCTTAGGAGGGAACTTAGGATTTTTAAAAAAATACCATAAGGTTAAGAAGGAATTCTTTTGGGATGGTCTTAAATATGATATCCAAAATTTTGTGGAAGAATGTTTGATTTTCTAACAAAATAAAGTTGAGACAATTAAGATCACAGGTTTGTTACAACCTTTATCCATTCCAAGTAAACATTGGGAGGAGGCCTCCATGGATTTTATCACAGGTTTACCCAAGTTTGAAGGAAAGAGTGTCATCATGGTGCTAGTTGATATACTTACCAAGTATTCACACTTTTGTGAATGATCTCATCCTTTTAAAGCTAGTATAGTTGCTATTGCATTTATGGAAAAAAAATCAAAAGCTACATGGAAACCCAAAGATTATTGTAAGTGACAGAGATCATATTTTCATTGGAAATTTGTGGACGGAATTAATTTCTTGTCTTGGTACGCAATTAGATCATAGTTGATCTAATCATCCTCAATCTGACAAGAAAATAGAGATAGTGAAAAATGTTTGGAAGGATATCTCCTTTGATTTGTATCTAATAAATAGACATAACGGATTATGTGGTTACCTCTGGCTAAATGGTGATAAAACACTTCCTTCCATAGTGCAACAAAAATTATGCCATTTATGGCACTTTATGGATATCATCCACTATCCATCACATCATCTTTAAGAGAAAATTCCAATGTTCAAGCCGTGGAAGATTGTGTCAAGCATCAACAAAAAGTTCTACATCTCTTAAAGAATAACCTCACTCTGGCACAAAATTGAATGAAACCATGGGCAACATCACAATGAAAGAAGTTTTGATGTAGGTGACTGGGCATTTTTACAACTACAACCATACAAACAAATGTCCCTCAAGCAAGCTAAGAAGGTTAATAAATTATCACCCAAATACTATTGTACTTACAAGGTATTGCAAAAGATTGGTACCATGGCATACAAATTGGAGCTTCTTGCATCTTCCTAAATACACCCAATTTTCCATGTTTCATGCTTAAAGAAAGTTAACGGTGACAAGCTCTCAGTTCAAACAATATTGCTAGAACTTGATGAAGAAAGAAAAATTATAGTGGAGCTTGAAGCAATCATGGAAACAAGAACCCAATAGCTATGGAATCGATCAATTTCATAGTACCTCATTAAGTGGAAGAACTTACCTACTGAATATTCCACATGGGAGGATGATAATTTTATACAGTAGCATCTAGAACTATTCAAGCATGAAGGACACCACTTTTTTGAAGGGGAGGGGCATGTCAGGTCACTAGAGTACTAGTGTAGCCCCCTATTATTATTGTTGTGCCCATGTAGTGCCCATATTGTTATTGTTGTGCTCTTACATTATTATTGTTATGTAGGCTCTGATTATATTGTGACCCCTTAGACTCATATATATACCACGGAGGTCTTGTCATTTGTATCATCCAAGAATTGTTCATTTATGTAATGTAAAGGAGTTTTCCCCCTCGAAGAGGATAATTTTTAAGTCGTTGATCTATCTTTTATTCTGTTTTTTGAGATGTAATAGCAATATTATTTTTCATGTTTGTGGTGAGGGAAATTTGAACTTGCTCTTGGATCATCTTACAATCACTTAATTTGAATGTAGATCCTTGGAAGTGGTATGTCGAACAAGATGTGGGAAAGTATAGTAGAGCACATGAAAACTTGTGTCCTTAGTGAGAAACTATATGTTTATTACCCTAACGAGACATGAGAAGTTGGTGTTATGTTCAATAGTGTTTATGAACTTGCGAGCCTTATTACTAATGGGAAACATATGCCCATTGAATTTATTTATAACGATGAGAATACATCATTTTTAAAATCATGGAGATGGTTATTTTGTTAACTAACATCAAATTAAATATGGCTATGGAATTATAATATCTTAAAACATTGTTTTCATAGGTGTTTGTTGATTCACTGGTAAAGAAGGCATATGATAAATGGATGTCTATTATTGAATATGATGGTAGGTGAGCCCTAGTATTACACCAAGAGTGTTACAATTCCCAAGGGATCCTCAACTCTATTTATCAACTTGGGCTTCATACAAACTTCGATGTGATAGTGCTATATGCACAATAGATGGGATTCTACTCATGCCACCCTCAACTAGGACATTTGATAAATAGTGCTCCAAGACCATTCCTCCTACATAATTAGAATAAAAACTAAATAATGAAGATGAAATATAGAATCTACCTCTAGTTATAAACAAGAAAATTCTTTTGAACTTCAAGTTGTAAATGTTATTGAATCAATTCATGAAAAGATAAGAGCTACACTAATTCCAGAAAGGGAACTGTGTTATCTTGCAATCAACCATCTAGCTACCAAATCTACTTGAAGAAAAGAAGCTAACATACCAAATCAAAACTCAAGATTCTATGTATCATCTATCTAGCTCAAATTTGCATATAAACCAATGTTCTATTTGTGCCAAATCTGTGATAAGGAAACTAATGTTATTTTATTGTGAAGGAAAAGGAGGGTTTGGAGTGGCCTAGGATTTTCCCTTGATTATGGATTCATAACTGGGGGTCAACCTACTTCTAAGCTAAGTCCAAATTATAGCAAAGGTCAAAATTGGTGAGGAAGCAGGTTACTACAGGTGTGCTACAGGAGGTTGCTACAGGTGCCCTGTATTGCTACAGGAAGGTTTGTAATGCTACAGGAAGGCCGTCGAGAAGGTTTAGGAGGTGGAAATGATGGTTTCAATGGATGGAAAGGTGGATGGAGGTTGAGGTAAATGGATGAAGGGTGGCCACAAACCCTAGCCAAGCTTGGAGCATTTTGAAGCCATGTTTTGCACTAGGAGAGTTGGTCACGGTGGTCTAGGAAAATGATCTCAAGAACATAACTTTGAGGATAGAATTTTGAATTCATAAAAGAGGGCCAGGAAGTTCGAGATGGAGGTGGCGATGTTTTCCTTACCTACAGGCCCAAAGAGCCCTGCAATCATCACATGCATATACCCTTTTATCATTGACAAAATGAAACAACCAGTAGTGGAAAAGATGAGTTGAATTTGAGTTCCATCTAATCTATG
The DNA here is from genome assembly GCA_000404065.3 of Pinus taeda. Classification (NCBI taxonomy): domain Eukaryota; kingdom Viridiplantae; phylum Streptophyta; class Pinopsida; order Pinales; family Pinaceae; genus Pinus; species Pinus taeda. Next base: position 63,864 of record APFE031135406.1, read on the forward strand.
TCAAAAAATCTACTCTAATCAATAAATCAACTCCTGATCTATAGTAAGAACATGCAAAAAAAGATGAATAACATAAATCTTCTTCCAAGAAATCATAAACATAGTATTTTTGGACTGTGATTGTAGATCCTTCTATTCATGCTCCTATGGGAGAGATGAGGTACAGGTTGCAATCTATCGTAGCAGCTACAACCACCCTCCAAAATTTTGCCTTAACTTTGTTTCAAAGCCTCCCTACCAACCATCCTCAACAACATGTCTTGCATTGTCAAGTACATGAGCTTTAGTGGTTTTCTAGCAGCATGACAGCCCGTGCATGATAGCTTGTTGCATTCCCCTCATAGGCTACTTCCCCAGACTTAGACTAGCTACTGGTTGAGCAGATGCCTCAAGAAATTATGCAATTCTAGAGGGGACTTAGCCTTCCCTTCAGAAATTTCACAATCCTGATTGGTAGCCTGTTGGGCTAAGAAATTTTGCAATCATGTCAGTCAACCTTCTTAGAGAAAATTGTGTGATCTGACCCAGCAGGACTGCTCAGCCTAGAAATTGCACAATTTTGGGCAAAAGACAGTTGCCCCTAGAAATTGCACAACCCCTCTGGGCAGCCAACCCTAGCTCCCTCCCAGAAATGCGCAAATTTCTCCCTCAGGCAAGTAGACTGTTGCATGTGCCATCAAGTTGACCGGTTCCACTCGGGACTGGGAAAGCTTGACTTGCATGCATGGGCCATTTTTTCCCAAAATAACAAAAATCAACATGCAAAAATCATCCCTATATTTTAGGGAGCTATTTTTAGCAGCTGGAGGTTACATGCAGAGATCGTTTTAGAATCTTCCTTCCAAGTGTCATTTTTTCCTAGATTTGTGGCATGCGCATCATGAGCCTCAAGCTGATTGATTCGATGCTTCAGAGCTCACTTATTCACATCGATCTTGGAGCCATGACATCCCACAACACATCCAGGAGTCTTCGACCCATCCAACTTAGCTATTTCCAGGTAAGTTCGCTTAACTTATTTTTGCAGCATTTCTGTCGCGTTTTGTGTTTTGGCTTGTGTGAGTGTTGTTTGCTTGATTTCTGTGAACACTTGCTGCCATTTGCATGCATATTAGCTTGTACTAGCACCATTTTAGTTTTTGTTAGCATCTCATTGTTGTCATATGCATGACACTGTTTTGCACGAACAGTCGCCAATTCGGTGACTCACTTCACACACATGCATGTTGTTCCATTTTATGACTCTTGCATTCACTGTTTGCATGCATGATCATTCACTTTTTCTTACACTTAGTATCCCCATGCATTCACATCCAATTTTCTTTCAGTTGCTTGTCGGTGGGTCTGGGAAATCTTGGCTTGGACTCTACCTCACCAAGACAATATTACGCAACCTTGGGAGGGAAGGCTCTGCCTTCCTCCCAGAAAATGCACATTTATGCCCAGTGATTGTCCTCTAGTCTTACATTATGCAATTATGAGGGGCAGTGACTACTGGCCCAGAAAATTTCCCAATGCAGTCACTAGGCCTGTAACCCTTGCTAGCTGAAATTGTGCATTGCACAATCCTAGCAGTCAGCAAGCCAATTTGGATTTTGTATTGCACAATTCCAATAGCCAACCAGCCTCCCAGCAATCCAAACTTCCTTTTGCACAGTTCTTGTTAAACACACATGGGAAGCAAGAGAATCTGAAGGATAAAACATGAGAATATATTTTTTATTAACAACTGATATACATTTATAGGACATTGTTTAACCGTTGGGTTTCACATCCCAAGGTCTCTTGGACTTCTTTTTGTTTATTCGGCTTCCACACTAACCCATTGAGGATTAGGTGTTTAACATTCGCCCCCTTAATCCGAAGGGTTTTGTATGAGTCCAAGAAGAGAGTTGTAATACAAAATGTGCAAAAAATGCATGGCAGCATGAGGCTGAATGTGCTCTCTGAAATGTCGGTATAAAGGGTGATGGTTTAAGGATGGCCACCAACACTAGAATGCTTAGTGTAGTTCTTGGAACTCTTCCAAAACTGGCAAGAAGCTGAAGTCTTCTGCTAGAGGAAGTGCTCCTATTGTTTTGAAGAGGGAAACCTTCAACCATGAAAGGGAGGTCTCACCCCGCATAAAAGGGAGAACTTCAACCTAAAAAGGGAAGTCTCAACATGTGATGGTTTAAGGATGACCAACAACTCTGGAATGCTTAATGCAATTCCTGGAACTCTTCCAAAACTAGCGAGAATATGAAGTCTTCTGCTAGAGGAAGTGTTCTCAATTTCGTTCCTAGAATTCTTCCAAAACTGGCAAGAAGCTGAAGTCTTCTGCTAGAGGAAGTGTCCCAGATTACCAATTGAAGGCATGCTCAGGGGAATCTTTGTCTCTGGCTACAACTTTGAATCTGGTGTGGCAGGTCGCGGCTCAAGCTCGCTTGTAGATGACCATCATTTCCCCCTGTCAGATACAAGGTGAGATGATGGAGAAAACTCAACTGCAAGACTGTTCAATACTCAGGAACAAGTTTTGTCATGTGATTGAAATATCTTCTTGGTTGTTGATGCCCATTGCCAAGATGTGATCCATCCAAGATGAATCTTTGTTCTTGCAGGATGTTTATTTTTGAAGCATCTATTTGAAGAATGACCAGTTTTATGATAGTGCTTACATGGATGAAGATCAAAATAGTGATCTTTCAGATGGCCAACTCGGTCACAGTGTTGGCATTTCACAATCAGTTGTTTTTGTTGTTGTGGAAGAGGGGAAGAATCTGGAACAACTGGAGGTGAACTGTCATGAAGGAATCCAACACTTTGAAACTGAATGGGCTTTTATTAATATGGAATATGAAAGGAAAATTCCTTCTCATATCCGAGACCAGTTCTGTGTTTGTTGTGGACAAGCTCTTCCCAAGGTCTAATGATGGGCTTGGGAAGTGCAAGCTGAACTTCTGCATCTCCATGTAACCTTGCTGCTTTATTGGGTTCTGGATCTGATTCAACCTCAATTTTACTGATTTCATCACTTATTGGTTGTTGATGGGTGTTTGTTTTAACCTTGAACAACATATTGTTTTGAGCATAAAACAATTTGGAATGACAAATCTGTTGAAGCTCATCTTGTTGGAACTGAGATTCTAGTTGCAAAAAATCAGTATTTTCTTGTGCATCATGCAGGCAGGTCTGAATGCCACAAAGAGTGCCTTTGCTGACATTTACCATCCCACCAATAGTGGAGTGTATTAGTGCATTCAGTAACTCTAATACATCATCAAATCTAGCCATTTTCCAAAGGTTTAAATTCTTGAATCCAAATGTACTCTCAAAACCAAATAAAGAATTGCTAACTTTCTTAAATTTAAGATGTATTTGAATGTTACAGAAAGACTGGAACAAACACCAAATGTAAGAGTGGTGCAATATCCAAATATCAAGAGAAAAAATGCACTGCAGCGATGGATTTCTGAAATGGATCTCTTATGATTTGAAAACTTGTTTGTTTCAAAATAACTCAAAAAACAATGTTAGAATATTGCTTCAACATTCAACCTTTTCTTTCATACCATACACTGCTTCCTTCAAAGCATACTAACTAGAGGTCATACGTACCAATAGACGCAGGACACTGGACCATAAGACATGAGCGACTGAACCAAGCATTATGTGCAAGAAACAAGTAGATGGACCAGCATTTAGAAAATGAATTTAATCATCTCATAGAAATGGCCATTGTTTAAGCACACCAATGTACCATACCCAACATTATGCTTCGACACGATCGCTGATAGCTTAGCAATACAGATGCGAATTCCATTGTTTCGGCTTCTTTTATTGATAAACCTTAGTTGGAAACTAGTGACAAAATTATAATGCCTTTGTTAGTTTTTGATCGTTTGGTGTCTCTACACATAGATTATCCAATGCTTTTTGAGCTTCTGAGAACTGTTGCCTAGCTGGCTATATCTTCTCCACAAGTGTGCATCGGCTTCAAGCAAAAATTACACACGGCACCTCTTTCTCGCTGGCATCTAATGCAGATGGGGGCTCTTCTTGTCACAACGTCCATCATCATGCATAAGCCAGTTTTTTTTTATCGTTCAGGCTGAAATATATTACAGGTGACATATTTATTCTGGTGAGGACAAAGGGGTTAGTCTCCGTCAAGTGATTTCATCTGCTACAAGTGGAGTGAAATGGCTTCAGACTTCAAATTTTCTTATAGTAATCCACACTTTACATGCAGAACTCCAACCATTGATGCCGTAACCCATTGCCATTTGTGTGTTGTTTTTTGATAGATTGATCCGTCTTCTAACAAACAAATCGAAAAGCCCCCATTGATGAGAGCGTTGAATCATATTTGGCAGCGCCTGGCAATGAAATTCACTGCAGGTGTCCCAGTTAATTGGGAATGTGAATATACACATGGAAATTAAGGTGCCCGAAATTCTCAACAGTGTTATGAAAGAAGGAAAGTGGAAAATCAAGCGCATATATATAACATGTGAAGCTCCAGCCTTGTATATATGGAACAACAACGTGTTTATGTATATGGGACAGCAGCGTTCAACTAACAGCGTAGGAGCAGCGTTCAATACCAGGAGTGGTGTTTAATAGTGTTCAAGACAGTGGGCTGACTATGCATGATAGTGGGAGGAGGCTAGGGTTGTGTTGGGTACTTCACCAGTAGACAGCAAGTACTTCACTATTATGAGCTGCAACATAGTCCATAGCACACAAAATAAGGACTAACGACACTATATTTCAACAACAGTGAGCGTCCCAATTTCAATATTGAACATTACGTTGTTATAAGGGCAAAACATAACTAAACAAACTGCCGACCAGAGAAATTCCCTCGGAAACAACTCAATTAACTTCTTTTTCCAATATACAACATACCAAATACGCCTTTCATTCATATGGTTTTCAATAAAGACCATACCAAATTTTCATACATAGTTTCCAATATACACCATATGCATATCACTATATGGAGCTCAACACAATGTGTAGTCTTAAAAAAAGGGAGCATACGGCAAGTTTGAAAACAACACAATCACGGTTATCGGCCATCCAAACTTGTTTAATCACATAATGCAACATTAATAGCATATCTCAAATTAGTCAACACATCATTCAGTGCATCAACATGCATAGTTCACACAGACCAATGTTCATCTAGCAAGTCGAACCAATTTTAAGGTGGAGACAATCCAATGCTCAACTGAATGCACAATATTCCCTTTCTTTTAAATCAACGCATCAATGGAATAGAATGTCAACCATATGAAGCTCGGTCATTTGCATTCACAATGTTCCCACAGAGGATGGCTCGAATATATAACATTCAATGCAGAATGGAGGCACCAGACTTGGGCTCGCATCCGACCAAAACGACCTTGTTGTCGATGTCACTCATCATGATATATCTCAGTAAGAGATATATTAATTGAACAATGAAAGATAGACACTCACCATTGCATCAAAAATTGAAAAAGGAATAGCACAGGTCGATAATTCAAACCGTATTTCATTGTGACAGGAGTTTCGTCTAGCATTTATTTAGCGTTGCTTTCAATGTTTCATTCAACTACTACATTGCGTAGATATATCACATGCATGCAGTATTCAATGTTGCCTTCCAACGAAATTATCTAACGCAGAGAATAAGTGGAGAATGGGTTGGAAGAATTATATGACAGAGGAAAAAATGACCATTGGGACAATATAGCAGAGAATGATTGCAGTAGATAGGAGTTACATAGGACTTGTGAAGAGACGTAGGACTTGTGCCCGGAAGGTCGCGGGTTCAAACCACGGACTTGACTTTCTCCATTTTGCAATTAAATTGCAATCTGCATAGCCTTGGTCTAGATAGAATTCATACAGCTCCTTGGATATTTCCTTTCGGCGGTAATACAAATCAAACACATATCACCTTATTCAGATGCCAGACATCTAGATCCAGCTTCAGCGGAAATGGAGAAGCATACTGTGACGGTTATACATGAAATCCTCTGACACCAAGATTCAAATCAATGGACCAGTTACAAATTCAGGAATGCACAGAGGTCGTAGTTAGGAATACATTACAGTCAGAGATGCGTTCTTGCTAGGGTAGAGTTGGCAGGTCCGAGCAAGGAACATTTTTAGAAGACAAGTGAATAAAAATGGCACTGGGGAAATAACATGTCAGGAGTGTCAGTTCTGAAATATGGGCAGAACAGGAAATAGGAAGAAAATGAAGTTACAAAGGCAGGAATATTAAAAATAGGACCTGCTCATAAAGACCATAAAACAAATGGCTCAAAGAAATTATGTAGGGCAAGAATACGCCCGCTCTGATATCATGTTAAACACACATGGGCAGCAAGAGAATCTAAAGGATAAAACATGAGAATATATTTTTTATTAACAACTGAGATACATTTATATTACATTGTTTGACTGTTGGGTTTCACATACTAAGGTCTCTTGGACTTCTTTTTGTCTATTTGGCTTCCACACTAACCCATTGAGGATTAGGTGTCCAATAGTTCTGGTAGCCAGTCTCCCATCTTGCCAGGAAAATTTGCGTAATCCTTGCCAGTCAATCCCCAAGTATGTTGCATGTCGTTCCTCAAGTTTATTTTGGTTTTAGCTAACAGATTTCTTGCCATGCATGTCGCCATGTCTCCAGATCTAGCAGGTGTTCATCCACCTCTCAGCAGCTCAAGATCAATGGCCTCCAAGAGAGCAGGACCAAAGGACATCGACAGAAGCGTAACTGTAGCAGTAGTTGAGTGAGTGTCTATAATTTTTTCAATCTATGGAGACACAAAGATAATTGTAGACAAGGAAATTAAGCTAAAATGGCAAGAGGTCAATGATGCATTTGCAAGCACATTTTGGGAAGACCTCGAAGACCTCCAAGCCTATGTGAACATTCACAAGTCCAGCTTGTACTGATTTGCATGCAGGTACCCCGTGTTCCCATGTGCAGACATGATACATTGGATCGTCTCACACACTAATCCTAAGATGATGACATTGAGTAGCATCAGCGAGACAGACATTGCTACCTTTAAGGCACAGGATTATGAATAGATGTATCATATGTCGAAGCGAGTGATTGCCATGGAGACAGCTTCAACACACCCAATAGCAATACCAACTCTAGGGATATCTTGAAGAACTGAGTGAAGGAGCTAGCCAAATTCAGGATGACACTCAACTAGGTTTACAAAATGAAGATATTGTGGAAGGCGTATCAATACTTGGTCATCTATGCATGTCACATGTATGGTCAAGAGAGCACAGAGACCTTCCCACAGAGTTGGGTGATCGTGTTGGGCCAACTGGCCAGTGAAGGAAAAGCATGCAACAGGTTTGACATGTTGGCTCACCGGCTAAAGGAAGAGGTAACAAGAGCTCAACGGCCGCCCAAAGGTCAACAAGAAGAAATCTACATGTCTGCTTACATCTTGGATGCAATCTATGCCCGTCAAGAGTTCCCAGGTTGGAATTGGGCATGGACATCGATGGAGACTTCTATGAACACTTATTGTAAAATGTTGTCTGAATGCAGCTTCAAAGGAGTCATCACATAGCCGTCATATCATTTTGTCACCCCGGTGTACAAGATGATATTTGAGCATGATCCACCTTGCATGTCGAAGGCAAAAATGGAGGCACTAATCGAAATAGCAGATTGGTATGCCTCATCGTTTGAAACCTTCATATGGATGTACATCGCAGAGAAGCCTTTGCATGTTTTGAAGAAGTTTGCCATGGACAAGCTCGTCATGCAAGAGGTATCATACCACATCTCGACAAGACTATCAACTAGGTTGCACCGGAAGAAGAAGGCACCTTGGCCCGCTCTTTCGTTGCAGATCGGGTTATACGAGATACATAATTTCAAGCACGTGGATGTCAAAGCAGAGGAGATTAAGAAATATTCATTCGATGCTCGAAGTTACAATCTGTATGATGTGCATTGTTTTGTAAAAGATCATTGTGCGAGAGTACAGTTTCAGTGGATCCACGGGGTGTGTCATTGGGCAGAGGAGGACCCATGGAGATATTGTTACAGCTTCTCCAGGCCTAATGAACCAGTCAGCATCACTGTGGAATGGTTAGCAAAGTAGCGTGAAGAAACATCCAGGAGAGCACCAACAACAACAACAATAGAGGTAAACATACTAGCACGCGAAAAAGGCTAGAGGAAGATTGTCGATCGCACAGAGGCAGAACAAAGCTACAAGTTCTGAGCAGACCCACTTGTATAGGAATCACCTTTGGCAAAAGAGGTGAAGAGGAAATAGCGCGATAACAGGAACATGGAAAGGTAGGGATAAAAATGAAGAATGGAGGAAACAGAGAAGGAGTTGCATGAGTTGAAGGAGCAACTCTGGAAGGAACAGGAGCTGCGTAGATAGGAGAAGGAAGTGCAACAAGAATAGGTACAGTAGGGGGTGCAACATGTATAGAAAAATGAAACTGCACCCATACAGGTAGTCGACTCATGCGAACAACTAGCACCAAGCAGATAGGGTGAGCAATCGCAAGAGGAGGACTTCGCTCGAGAGATTGAGCAATCACTTAAGTAGATGGATACGGACATGGAGCAACAAGAGTTATAGCAAGACAATGACCTCATGCCTTATCATCAAGAGGTCGACCCACCAGCTTCACCAAATCCCGAGGTGGAGCAAGTCCCAAGTGACCAAGGAGACAATGAAATCCTTGGACACAATCCAGAGGAAGAGATGCACAACATCTCATTCGATGAGTCCCAACATAGAGTTGTGAAATCTTGTAGAGTGTCAACTCTGGATGATCACACATCTCTTGTGTAGTTTGAGGAATGAGTGACCGTGATCCGGATTTAAACAAGAACGCAACAAATTACAGAAATAACCATAAATATAGATATACAATGGAAATAATACTTCATTTCATGAACGTAAAATACTGAAATATGCTTACAAACAGAAATGGAAATAAACCAGCTAGGGTGATGGTAGCTTATCTCTGAGAAGAGATGTGGCAGTTGCATGCCTTTGAATTGTGTTACAATGAGGCTTGAAGGCCTATTTATTTTTGAGAAACAATGGAAAACCCTAAACATCCAAAAACCTAACCCTAGAAGATGAAATGCCAAACTGTGGGCCTCGTTTGGGTAAATTGGTACATCAACTTCCCGGGGTCGTAACTTTGGCATATGATCTTCGTTTGATGCGCAAAATATCTCGTTAGAAAGATCCTTCCAAGAACTACAACTTTGGGAAGAACAACATCAGTCCATGGACCCATATTTCTCCCAATGTTCCCAAAAAATGTCGTTTAGGGCCTCAAAACGGCTTCGGAAGTTCAAGACCCATAAAACTACTAAAAATAGTAAACTGTGCTACAATTAAGGACACTGAAAAACTGACAGAGACAGTTGTGGGGGTCCAAGTGGGATAGGAGGGTGGCCACCAACATCCACCTGGATCATTCCTCCCCCCTTAGGAAGCAATGGTCCCCATTGTATTGAGTTCCTCCATCTGCTGAGCTTGGTCCCTGGTGAGCTGTTCTGCAATCTCTGATGTGTCCAGTAATGGTGGGAAGCATGGTCGAGGGCGTTCCACATTGACACTCGGTGCAAGTGAAGAAATGGAGGAATTTTGTGCTCCAAAGCATTGTTTCCCACAACCTTGGTAATGTTGTAAGGACCATGTCGAACTGGTCTGAGCTTCTGATGGGCTCTTGTCAAGTGTTCTTTTTGCAGATGCAAACAGACTTTTTTTCCCACCTAAAACTTGTGTGGTACCCCTGTGGGTGAGGAGAAGTTGTTCTTGTGTTTTTTCATGACCGTATCCCTTTGCTGCTACTACTGCATGGAGGAACCCTTAGCGGGGGTTATGGATGTGGATATGATATTCCCCTTACTTTGGGAGAAAACCAGACAGAAAATGAATTTCCTAGTCTGGGAGACGATCTTGCTACATTTCTTAGCAGAGATCAAAGAGGTGGAGGTAGGTAGGGCTACCTCCGGTATCCTATATAATGAATTACCCAAAGTAATAATAACAGTGCCAGGCCTTGACTCATACATAGCATGTCACCTCCAAAAGTATGGTTGGCTTAATAATACATCACAAACATCAAGAGGTGCAACATCGTACAATACCTCATCTGTGAAGGGCTTGATGTTGTACGGAAGGAAACACTACTGGCGGACTCAAAGATCTCATCCTTGGTGAAGCCACTCGATACTATATGGCTGTGGATGTGGTGTAGTCAGTAGGCTCAACCGCTTCATGACCTCTGCTAAAATGAGGTTCTTCTGGCTCCCACTATCAACAATGAATTGCAACAGTGATCCCTTCACCCACATTTGTGAGTGGAAAAGACGCTCCCCCTCCACTGGGTCTTTGGGATCATTCTTCTGGATCTTAGTGGTGGGAATAGTGACATTGGGCTCCACATCAATGATCTTCTTCCATTTTCCATTCCCCTTGTCGGGTTCTGACTCAGGGTCGGAACATGCATCTGATTTTGAAGCCTTCAACTTGGCCGCCAGGGACTGCTTGGTCCGACACTCACTTGTGCTGTGAGTGGGGCTCTTGTGGAACTCACACCACTTTCCTGTGTCCTTCTTAGACTTCGTGGTGTTTTTCTTTTCTTGCAGCTTCGACGGGTTGCCTTGGGTCACCCCACCTTGGCTTTGTCCTTTGGTCTTCGGATTCACAGATCCAAAGTCTTGTTTCTTCTGTTTCAAATTTTTCTCGATCTTGACAGCGTATCCATACGCCGTGCTGAGTGAAGAGATGTTCAAGAACTCCATCTCTTCCTGGATGTACCTATGTAGGCAGCTGAGGTATTTGAGTACCAAATGTAGCTAAGAATCCTTGATACCCAACAGTGTGCGAAGGGTATGAAAAATGTTTGTGAACTCCAACACATCTTGGTCCCTACCCTGTCGCAGCGTAGTCCACTTTATGTATTTGTTCTCGTAGATTTTGACAGGGTAGTACTGCTCCTTGATGGCATCCCAGAATGAATTCCAAGTGGTTGTGGCTGAAAATAGTGAGCCCATACTTTCATCCTTCTTCTCGCAGCAGGTTTCACACCAGTCCTTGACATGGGGGGCTGCTTTGAGAAGAGCGAAAATAATTTTTTCCCGATTGGAAAAATCATGAACAGAAAAATAACCTTCTAGTAGATTTAACCATTTACCTATGGCATTTGCATCTATCTGACCCTCGAATATGGGGATTTCAAAATTAACTTATACTTTAAACGGTGTGGAATTTCCAGAATAGTTTTTGGAAGCTAATGTGTCGCCTCTGGGTAGCCGCTGAAGGATCTGTGCAAAGTTGTCCATCATCACATTCCTTTGTCACTTGAGGGCTTCTTCAAGCAAGATTTTGATAGGATCTCTTGCCCCCTCGTCTTTCCTTTCATCCACCATTAGAGGCCGTTAGGATTTGTGAGGCTGGTCTTGCAAAGGTTCAACTAGTTCAAGCCCTAACTCCTTATATCTCGACCCCGTTGGGGACATGCAAAGAAAAATATAGAAAAAGCAGACTGCTCTGATACCACTGATCCAGATTTAAACAGGAATGCAACAAATTATAGAAATAACCATAAATATCAATATGCAACAGATATAATACTTCATTTCATTAATGTAAAATAATGAAATATTCTTACAAACAGAGATGGAAATAAACCATCTAGGGCGATGGTAGCTTATCTCTGAGAAGAGATGTGGTGGCTACATGCCTCTGAACTGTGTTACAGTGAGATTCGAAGGCCTATTTATTATTGAGAAACAAGGGAAAACCCTAAACATCCAAAAACCTAACCCTAGAAGATGAAATGCCAAACTGTGGGCCCCGTTTGGGTAAATTGGTACATCAACTTCCCAGGGTTATAACTTTGGCATACGATCTCTATTTGACACGCACAATATCTCGTTAGAAAGATCTATCCGAGAACTACAAATTTGGGTAAATAGACATTGGTCCATTGACCCATGATGCTCCTTGTTTTCCCAAAAACGTCATTTAGGGCCTCGAAATGGCTCCGGAAGTTCAGGACCCGAAAAAACTGCTAAAAATAGTAAACTGTGCTACAATTAAGGAAAATGAAAAACTAATAGAGATAGTTGTAGGGGTCCAAGTGGGATAGGTGGGTGGCCACCAACATCCACCTGGATCAGATCTTATCTAACATGCGCAAACTTCCAGAAGCATCGGCTAATGCTACCAGAGCATATGTCGAAGCCACTAGCTCAAGTGTTCGCTTCATGATAGCAAAGAACAAGCGAATGGCTAAGGAGTTACAAACAGCCAAATATTGAGTAGAAATGGTTACAAAATCCACCCGAGCAGATTGAAGAAGGCAATACTGGATGAATTATTGTCCCATGAGATAGTAATGCAGTTGCTGTTTTCCAAATTTGGTACCGTGCATAAAGCAGTTGTCCATCTTAATGGTTGGCAGCAGGGATGTGCTAGCAGAGCATGTATCTTGTCAAACGTGCATGCCGTTTTTGATTACATGCAAACATGGAAAATGAGATACAATGGAGCCCTGTTACACTTGCCCAAGATGATGAAGCCCGGAGCGGTCGAGCTGAAGGCACGCATTCGGAGTCAAATCCAGAACTATGAATTTCTCCCGCAGCTCATCACTAGTCTACAGGCTTCCCATGCATGGGTATTTAGGAGTATGGATGTTGTTGTGCACGCACACATGATCCCATCTGTTGGGACACTTACAGAGGAAAAGACAAAGGCACAAGTCCGACTAGATCTTGACTCGTACTTTGACAAGTTGATGCGCATAACCACTAGTGCAAACTTGGTGATCAGTGCAGACACCATGCATCAATATATCGCTAGTCCAAGCACACTCAAGGCGATGATGTGCATGTTATTAGATGAGTTGGACAAAGGAGCTCGAGTGGTGTACCCAGATGCTATGGAGGAAAGAGTTCGTTTCTAGAAAGATGTCACTATAGAGTACACGGACACCGTCACAAACTACCAAGCATGGAATCAGTTCGCCACTGTCGACCATCGTGAGGATGTCGAAGAATTGGTCTTCCCATAGTTTTCTGAGTCATAGTGATGTCTTGCATGGCTTCCTCAATCCTATTTTGTCTCACATGGGTGCATGTGTAGATTGTATGTGATGTATTGTCAAGTGGAAGTTCAAGTGTCGATAGTTGGATGTAACAGTCATAGAGTAGATGAAGAGTCATGAGGATAGATGAACAATCACAAATGTAGGTTTTAACCCCGTATAGAAATTACCTGCATACGAATTCTAAATCATAGGAAAAATAAAAATGCGAGAGCATAACACATAAAACACATATACACAGAGATTTCCACTGGATCTCAAAACCGAGACTACCCAAGCTTGATTTATTCAGTTAGATATCTTTCAATGTTAAATACATATTTATACATGTCGAAGCATCAAATACATGGACGAAAACATCAGCGTCCAAAACCATGGACCTGAAAAACCAAGGTAGGTTCGACCAACCTAATATAAGGGGTCAAAAAAAAATTTCCGCGGGGCGCTAACCCGCTTGAACCCCGTAGAGGGGGGCTACCACGCCCTCAACCCCGGGACAGGGGGCGGCTGCCTCCCCCCTGGAACCCCCCGTTGCGCAACAAAGGGGGGGCTCTTGCCCCCCTCTAACCCCTATCCGGTTCACTACGTAGGTTAGTCGTGGAAAGAATATAACACAACCCAACAACAAAGGGGAATGTCAAGGGCCATCCCACCCTTTGCTATATATAGTCCCTCATAACTCATTGTAGAAGCTTTTGGTCAACCAAGTTTCCAATAGGAGTATCTTAGAGAGAATGTGGACAATATTGTAATGAGCCTTTGCTTCTCCACTGTGCAAAGCTAGTATATCTCTTTGGAGGAGCAGGCGGCAGTGATAGTAACGTTCCATTATTAGAACTAGTGGTTGGTCATGGTTGTATTGTATGACTGGAACATACACTTCTTAATATAACAAAGCCAACACTTTTCATGCATATATTGTATTGTATTTCAGCTATCTTGTTTACTCTAAATGATATATGTATCTGTTTTCTTACGCATGCATGCGTAGCTATTTTCTATATATGTATGTATGAATCTTACTAAAATGTGTTGTTGATTTAATCATCACTTTGAATTGCTAGCTTACTTGCCTTCCATGTTTGTGATGCATCTTTTCACGTGTGTTCCCTTCTTAACTACGTGCTTTCACAGGTTTCCAAGGCATACACTTACCTCACTCTCCATGTGTTAGAACCACTCATACACCTTCCTTGATTTACTACATATGTCACACCCTTTCTACCAACAAGGACATCTTACTTGCCTTTGTGCGAAACCGCGGTCAAGGTGATACCATATGACCCACTGCTGGGACTCCTACACCAAATGCTCTGAGGTCTAGTTGGGACTTCTTACCGGGGAGATCCCCTAACATGTTGGCGGGTCCAGCACCGTCAACACAATCATGGGATTTTGATGGGTTATTTTCTAATGGAATGCAAGAAACTAAGAATTACTCTCAACCAAAAGGAGATACAAATACATAAAAGAGATATAATTCACTAGGGTTGGGCCCAAACCCATGAGCCTCATCCCTCTGGAACTAACTCAGTGATGAACCAATAAGTAGCTTCTCATTATCATTGCATAAATGTCTAATACATCATATAATAGTAAAAAATAATACTGCCAAGTACTTGAGTTCAATAGCTACCTAGATGAAAAAAAAACTCGAATCCTAATGAGGTATTTTACATGTTTATTTATACAAGGGGGTATCTACTAGCAAGTTGCAACTCCCTAGAAAATAGGAATGTTTGTCTCCCATAACTCGAGATTGGTGGATCTTGATCTTCATTAATTGCACTTGCTTGGCTACCAATGACCTCGTCTTGCTTGGATGCCAATGACTTCTAGTTGATTAGAGAGGGTGTGGTGATCTCGAGTTGATTGAAGGAGTTAAGGAGGTGGACAACCTCCTAGAATCTCTACCTATTGTCTACTCTGAACCCCTACATGTAAATTATCTCAAAAGTGCTCCATTTACAGCTATAATTAAACCATATTAGGCCACATGACATAGCAAAACATATTTTACCCCTCACTAAGCATAATATAACAAGAAATGTAAATAAATGTATAAAGAGATAGTTCTAAAGTTGGAGGATGGAATTATGACCCTTATAATGTACCTATTAATGAGCCTCATCATCACCCCCCTACTGAAATTGTTTCTCATCCTCTGAGCAACTTAGTCATCTATGTGCATTTCTTTGATGGCCTTGGTGGCCTCCTTGACATCCCAGTGTTCTTCAGATGATTTGCATTCTTGGGGATATAAACAAGCATTCCTTTCTATTTTTGTCCACTTATTTTACTCTTCTGCTTCATTTCTCCCTTCCTATAGGCCTAGCAACAAGGGTGGACTGAGCTTGAGTCCTATCCACTTAAATTTTAATCTTTGCATGATCCTTTTGTCCAGGGGTGTCCTCTCCAAGGCATCCCTTAGCCTTTCAAGAGAGTGATATTATTTCATCTAGAGGCTGTGGGGTAAGGCATGCCATCTCCTCTAGTAGGTTTGCAGCCATTTTGTTCCCAACAACCTAAATGTGTCTTCAAAATGTAAGATGGTATGTTCCTAGTTGGAAAGTTATTTAGGTGCTAAGACAACATCATTAGATATTATGTTGTGATTTCCAATGATAGCCATGGGGCTCGCTAGCTCTACCCTGATATATGATGGTTCCTTTTCTTCCTTTGCCATGATTGTCTTCACTTCCTTAGCTCTTGCCTCCTCATGAATCATCTAGGACATTAAGGCCAGTAGATGTGTATCCCCCAATCTTGCATTGGGATCCAAAATATTCGTATCTATCAAAGTGATTTTATGAATGTAAAACTCAGCCAATTTTTATTTTTCGTCCATGTTGGCTTTGTTACAAAATTCAATGAATTGTTTGTAATCCTGAAATGGCATAGATCCTTGTTATGCTAAGGATTTGATCTGGAATTGCAGCCACTTATCTTTGATAAAGAGTGCATAAGACTTGGATGGTTGTCTACACTATAATGCCTCTATGGAGAGGCTTTCCATGGTGGCAAGTTGGGTTTCTTGCTCCTACAAATTCTCTCCTAACCCCATATTTTATGCCTATTGCTGCTCCCGCATTGTGGAATCCCTCATCCTCATCTCACTTAATTATTTTCTCATTTCAAGGACCTTATCTTCCATGAGTCCCACATCCTCTACCTTCTTGGACTTAACAATTAGCATCCACCTATGGGTTCTTCCTCTTTTTTCTTCTAACTCATAGAAAAGTAGGACTATAATGTTTTGGGGAATAATTCTCCCTCCTTCAATGAATTTATAATAGGAGCTTAGGCTTGGTTGTGGACTAGGCTCCTAGAGCATTGGGAAGTCCTTCTCAAATGTTTTTGGGGAGGTTTCTACCTCATGTGGCTATTGTGTAACATTCTTACCCTTGTGTTGCTCACTCTTCCCCTCCTGTAGCTCATTATTCCCCTCTTGTAGCATACTTTATTTTTCCTGTAGCATACTCGGCCCCTCCTGTAGCTCATTCTTCCCCTCTTGTAACATACTTTATTTTTCCTGTAGCATACTCTGCCCCTCCTGTAGATTCCATTTTTCTTCTTGTTGGAGGGTGGTTGGTGTCTTGGGTTGTTTGAAAGAGGTTGATCTAGTGGTGGGCCTCCTTACATATGTTATAGGAGTCTTTTTTGTGGGTTTTGTAAAGGTGAGCTCTTCGATTTTTATTTCAGTGAGTCCCACCTCCTCTTTCTTTCTTGGGGACTCCTCAATTGTGATGGGGACCTTTGTGGGAGTTTGTGGCCTCCCTTGATTTATCCTGGTGCTTTTCGTAGTCTTAAAATATAGGGGGGCTTGTCTTTCTCTCTTTCTTTTAGGTTTGACTAAGGTGCTTAAGGTAGATAAAGTTGCAACTACCTCCTATTTAGTGGGTCTTGGAGACAAACTTTTTTTTTTGGGGTATATTTGTTTCTTTGGACTCAATATTCTTCTCATGACTTGATTTTTACTTTTTCTTCCCCTCTTCTTTTTCATCTTATTCTCCTCCTACCTCTGCCTCTGGCTCTTCCACTATCCTTTCTGCTTAT
>APFE031135412.1:0-24047 GCA_000404065.3 Pinus taeda
AATATCCATACAGAGGCAAGCCATGGGACAAGAACAAAGGAGGCAAGTTTCAAGCAAAACAAAAAGGTATGACACAGTCTAAATTTCCAAAGAAAAATGATGAGTGTTATTATCGTGGCAAACCTGGGCATCATTCTAAAGATTGTTATAAAAGGAAATATAATGAGTCTAGGCAAAGAAACATAAGGCATAATGAAAATTTTGTGGACAAGGACATCAATGATGGATTTAAAAATCTTAAATTGTTTGTTTCTGATGTTGTATTGTCTGTGGAAAATGATGATAAGAATGCTTGGTTCATTGATTCTGGTGCATCACTCCATATGTCTTGTAATAAGGAGTGGTTTGTGAATATCATGAAAACATTGATGGAACATATGTTTGCCTAGGAGATAACAAATCACTTAAAGTTCAAGGTTATGGAGTAATAGGTGTGAATTTGCCTAATGGACAAGAGAAACAGATCCATAATGTGATGTATGTTCCTGATATCAAAAAGAATTTAATTTTTGTTTCTACTATTACTGACCAAGATTTGAAGGTGGAATTTGTTAAATCACAGTGTGTAGTGAAAGACATTCAAGATAAGTACAAGGTTATTGCCACAGGAACCAGAGTTGGAGGCTTGTATAAGTTGGATGTGACCCATAAAAGTCATCAAGCATTGGCATCTACAACCATATAACAATATCAACAGTAGATTTATGGCATCAAAGGTATGGACATCTAAATCACAAATATTTAATGCTACTTCAAAAGAATACAATGGTTGAAGGTCTTCCTGTCTTGAAGAATGATCATGTTGAGTGTGAAGCATGTGTACTTGGCAAGCAACATAGGGAGGAATTTACTATACATAAAGAAAAAAGGCAAAGAGAAATACTTAATTAATTCATATTGATGTATGTGGACCTATGCAAACTAGATCTATTGGTGGAGCATGGTATTTTCTTATTTTTGTGGATGATAGATCTAGATATACATGGGTTTATTTCATAAGAAGAAAGAGTGATGTGTTTGAGTACTTTAAAGAATTTAAGAATATGGTAGAAAAAAAAACTGGTAATTACATCAAAATTTTGAGATCTGATCAAGGGGGAGAATTCAAATCAAGAGAATTTAATCAATATTGTAAAAGCAATCGGATTCAACAACAATTTACAGTGCCACATACACCTCAGCAAAATGGAGTTGCTGAGAGGAAAAAAAGAACACTGGTTGAATGTGCACGTAGTATGCTTCAAGGTAAAAATATCTCTAATGTTTTTTGGGCTGAATCCATTAATACTGTTGTTTATTTGAAAAATAGGAGTCCAACCAAAAGTTTAGAGCTTAAAACACCTTTTGAAGCATTTTATGGGTACAAACCAAAAGTGAGTCATTTAAGAGTTTTTGGTTGCAAGGCATTTGCTCACATTCCTAAAGATGAAAGAAGAAAACTTGATGCAAAGTCAATTAAGTGCATATTTATTGGTTATTGTGATAAACAGAAAGCATACAAGTTGTTTGATCCCAATACTCATAGACTGCTTGCAAGTAGGGATGTGGTGTTTCATGAGATTGCAAATGAAAGTGATAAAATAAATAATACTAGTGTATGGCATGATATTGATGACTATGTCAAATTAGATACAAGTGTTGAACAAGAACAGGAACAGGTACAAGAGCAAGTAACATTAAGCAGTCATGATACTCCAAGAAGAGGAGAGGAGACTCCACAAAGCAAAAAGAAAGATGAAAGTAGTAAAACTCCAAGAAGGTCATCACGTCAAAGTCAGGTACCTGTAAAGTATAAAGATTATGCATTAATGTCTCAGGTTATGAATGTTGTATAACCTTCAAGCTATGATGAAGCTAAAGAATATGAAGAATGGAGAAATGCAACGAATGAAGAATATAACTCTATAATGAACAATGACACATGGGAATTAACAGAATTGCCTAAAAACAAAGTTCCCGTAGGATGCAAATGGCTTTATAAATCTAAATTTAATGCTGATGGAAGTATTGATAAACATAAAGCTAGATTGGTTGCTAAAGGATATTCACAAAAGGAGGGAATTGATTATGAAGATAATTTTGCACTTGTAGCTAAGTTGAACACAATAAGAATCATGATTGCATTAGCTACAAAATATAATTGGAAAATGTATCAGTTAGATGTCAAATCTATGTTTTTGAATGGTGAGTTAAAAGAAGAAGTTTATTTAGTTCAGCCTGAAGGGTTTGTAAAACAAGAACATGAGCATTTGGTTTGCAGGTTAAAGAAAGATTTATATGGCTTGAAACAAGCACCAAGATCATGGTATGTGAAAATTGATTCTTTCTTTTATGAGAAGCAAGAATGATCCTAACTTATACATCAAGGAAGATGAAGGCAAGAATGTTGCTTTAATATCTGTATATGTTGATGATCTTATCATAACAGGAAATGCATGCAAGTTGATTGAAGAAATTAAAAATCAGTTGTCACATGTATTTGAGATGAAGGATCTTGGTGAATTGCATTATTGTTTAGGTCTTGAAGTTTGGAGGGAGCCTGGTAAGACACTGATCACACAAAGCAAATATACAAGGGAAATTCTTAAAAGATTCAATATGATTGAATGCAAGGCAACATCTACTCTTTTAGAACAGAATGTCAAATTGTGCAGTGATGATGGAACCAAAGAGGTGAATGGAACTATGTACTGTCAAATGGTGGGAAGTCTGAATTATCTTACCACTAGCGGGCCAGATATAGCATATTCTGTCAGTGTACTTAGTCATTTCATGGCTAAGCCTTGTGAAAGCCATTGGAAAGAAGCAAAGAAAGTCCTTCGATATTTGAAAGGAACACTTAATTTTTCTATTATGTATACTAATGAATTTGATGTTGAATTGGTAGGTTATTCTGACTCTGACTGGGCTGGAAATCCAAATGATAGGAAATCTACTACTGGATACGTGTTCAATATTGGTTCAGGACCAATATCATGGAGTAGTAAGAAACAACCAACTGTTTCATTGTCATCCACTAAAGCTGAATATAAAGCATTATGCAGTGCTACTTGTGAAGCAATATGGCTTAGAAGGATACTTGAATATGTTGGAGAAACACAACAAGCACCTACAGTAATCAGATGTGACAATCAAAGAACTATCAAGTTGGCAAACAATCCTATATATCATGCAAGGACAAAACACATTGAGACACAACATCATTTTGTAAGAGAAAAATTGAAATCAAAAGAAATTGACTTATCATATTGTAATACAAGTGAAAATGTGGCTAACATATTCACCAAGCCTCTTGGCAAGGCTAAATTTGAAATATGTAGAAATAAGTTGTACATTGTAGAAAATCCAAATTATGTTGTAAGCCTAGCTGAGACTTAGACCAATAGGCATGACAATTAAGAGTATAGTGTATTGTTCATTGTATGTAGTTGGAATTAAGGGGGATTGTTGGAAACCAGACGTAATTCCAACAACCTGTCACCAATATTCAACAAAGATTTAATGCTGGATCTAGAAATCAGCTGCTGCATTTAATGAAGTTCTAGAAGTCGGTGGATACATTGAAGCTTCTCTAAGAAGCCACCGACTGAACCCGTCTCCAGAAACTTCTCCAGCTTGTATATATACCTGTTAATTGATTAATAGAGGCATGTTCTTGTATTCAGTGTTTCTGAGTTGTGTTGGTGTGATGTGCGCCTCTACTCTTTTCAAAGAGAACCTCTTTTAAAGAAACGAGTGTCTTAAGTTTATATTGTTTTAAATTTAATCAAAGTTATTTATTTATATAAAAAATAATAAAATAAGGCATAATTCATTATTATATAATAAAATATAATTTAAAAACCATGATACAATAAATATTAAAGTTTTAGGGAAGTAGTTTTCTCTTGAATTATGTTAAGAATGCTTAATATATAATAATATATTCTAAACTTATAACTATCCCACAATACCATAATAGCATCCGTCCATACGAGATTCCATTTGCTTTTCAAATTCAGATGGATTCGCACCGATAATTTTTTTTCTAAAATCGCCATTTCTCGTGAAAGACCACCCACACTTTAGGGATAACACTGTATTGATACCACACGATTCCCTTTGGATAAAGTTTTCGACGATCTCCCTAAGCATTCCTTTCATTTGCATGCCCCACACTGACACATTCATTTCTCCAAAAAATATCGCTCCGCATCTCCAAGCAGGACTTCTTTATTAGGACCGTCGTAGTTATATATATGTAGGTGTGTAGATAGACAAGAGCACACAAGTACTCGCACGCTCTGAAAGGCTCAGTAGTGGGAAAGGAAGAAATGGAGGTTCTGAAATTTTTGCTTTTCTACATCGCTGCCTCTCTGCCTGCAGCGTGGTCTACAAATCACCCAAAGTGGAAGCCGTATTCCCATTCTCATCATCGGGGAAATGGTTATATGAACAAATGCCCAGTGAATTCCAATCTACTTGGCTTCAACGTCATTCTGAGTCTGAACTCATGGTTCAAGAAACTGAATCTGCATTGTCATCAATGGACGCCCATGATGAAAGGGATCTCCACACTCTCTTGCCGTTCTAAAATTCCATCACATCGGATCCATCTGGCTTGCTCTCCAACTGGACTGCAGATAATTCCAATAACATGTGCTCGTCATGATATGGTGTTCACTGCAGGAAGCACACCAAAAAAGTCGTCGGAATTGACCTCTCTTGGTTGGCATGGCAAAGTACCAAATTGTTAGAAGGTACCCTTTCTCCCTCGCTTGGCAATCTGTCTTTATTGGGCAATTTCAATCTTTCTGGTCAGTTTTTAACTGGAAGAATTCCACCCCAGTTTGGCCAGCGTAAGTCATTGCAAATACTTGACCTCGGCTAGAATGGCTTTAATGGGTCAATCCCAACCAAATTAATCCAACTACAAAATCTTCGCACCCCGGATCTTTCCGATAATTTCGAACTAAATGGAGAAATCCCATGCCTCTTTGGTCAGCTTAAAACATTGCGAGTACTTGACCTCTCTAATGATAGAATCCGTGGTGGTGGTTCTATTCCAATTGAGTTGGGCCAGCTTAAAGAGTTGTGAGTACTTGACCTCTCTGGGTATGGCATTGGGGGTTGTATTCTAGTTGAGTTGGGCCACCTTAAAGAGTTCTATGAAAACTTGGGGGTTCTATGCAAGTAAAGCTGAGCATGGAAATGCCCACCTCAGCTAGATCATGAAAATATTATGAAGATAATGTATTTTATTGTATCTTATTACAGGTCACCTTCCAGTTCAAAAAACCTCTGATCCTCATGATAAAGCATTTCACTCAACATTAGAAGATTTATGACCTCATGCTTTAGGGGGCAATTGTTATAGACATATTTGGGGACTACAACCCCAATCACATATGTCCATAAACCAAGGGCTTCTAAGTCCTTAAAAGTGTTTCATCATACCCTAAAAGAGCAAGGTCAGTTGATTACATCATCTCCCAGAAGTTCTCCATGAAAAGCTACTTAGCACTGGTCAAAATAGGACCATACATACTGCTTAGTGCTAAGGGTGTGATGCATCTCACCTAGTACATGCAGAAAGTGCAATGCATACTGAAAAGCCCTTCTATAGGGTGCAATGAGCAAGAGAAGACAAATGGCAAAGGCAGTTGGCTAGGTGGAAACCCAGAGAATCTTCTAGAAACTGCCCATTTGACACTTGCCTTTCTGAATTCACCCAGGGATGAGTAAGAGATCATGAATCTCCAAGTGGAACCAAGAACTATCAGAGAGAGGACACTAATCAAAATCCCAAAAGTTGACTCACCCACCCTCAAACATCTATATATGAATTCCTCATCCTAGAGATCCAGGGGTTGGAATTTTGTATTTTGTAAGGAAGTGATGTTGGTTTCTCTGTGCAACATTGTTGGGTGATCTAAGCTTTTCACGAGGTGAAGAGGACTTTCATACTGGGAGGATGGAGCTGGGTCAAACCAATGGGTTGTAATCCTCTCTTCTACTACTTCTATCAATAAAGCTATTTGAATTTTCCTCCATATTCTTGTATGTCTCTAAATCTTGTATTGATATATGCATTTGTATGGTTAATATACATCTGATCCTATATTGTTTATGCTTATAGATCTCTATGCTTTGATGGTAACATGTTGCTTTGACTCTACAGGTGTTCTTTAAAGCGGGACAAGTGAGGAAAGAGTAGTGAAGTTGTGTCAAAGGGGAAAGGAAACAAGCAAGGAACCAAGCAAAAGACTGAGGCTGGTACTCTCTACTTCTTTCTCATCTATCTCTCATAAAGAAAAACACAACTGACTTTAGTTTGTTTGTTTCTAAGATAGCTACCTATCTTAGTGGGACTAGCAGCTCTGAATGGACACTAGTTTTCCCGATAACACTACCTATACTTGTACATGTACTCTACTGCAACTTATTAACAATCCCCTTATACCTAACATCCTTCTGACATGCCTACAAGATCCTATCATGTAGATCTGTCATATAGGAACTCATAGTTGCTATATGATTTACTTTTATCAACTTTCAAAGAGAATATGTGACCCTATTTCCTTTCCCTTGATGTACCTAATCTTGAAGTCAAACTCACTAACTGTGGCTAGCCATCTAGCTTTCCTGACATTCAAATTCGACTGGTCAAACAATTATCTCAACCCACTATGATCACTCATTAGTAAAAACCTCTTGCCAAGAAGATAGTATCTCCACATCTTCAATGCATATATGATCACTGCTAACCCAATATCATGTGTCGGGTAGTTATGCTCATGCTCATTCAATTTTCGTGACTCATAACACAGTACCTATCCCTCTTGCATAAGGACTCCACCAAGTGCTTTCTTGCAAACCTCTTTACATACTACAAATTCATTATTTGGATTTGCGATCTTTAACACTAAAACATGTGTCAAAAACTCCCTAAGTTTCTAAAAAATGGCCTCACACTCCTCTTTCTATTCAAACTTCTCACTTTTCCTTTGCAATGACGTAATAGGATAAGAAGTTTGTGAGAATTTCCTGATGAACCTCATGTAATAACCTACTAACCCCATGAAATATTTCACCTCATCCACATTACTGGGAGCTTCCCACTCCATGATAGCTCTTATATTCTCTAGATCCACTACAATGCCCTCCTTGGAGACAACATGTCCCAAGTAATGTACCTTAGTTTGAAAGAAACTACACTTGTTTTTCTTAGCATACAAATAATATTGTTCCACCCATGCTAGGGGGAGGAGACAACCAAAAATCCAGTCAGCTTAGGGCTTGTGTGGCCTAGGCTGGGTGCAATCCCTGGGTGATTTTTATGGCATAGGTACCCTTGGGTCACGGTTTCTCAAGCCATGGGTCAAGCCTAGATAAACACGGATCACTTGACCAAAAAATATAAAAATTAAATTATAATTTATAGGAAGAAGGAAAGAAGGATATTAAATTAATGTAGAATTGAGAGTTTAATGACTAATTTAAATTACATTGTTTATATTAAAATTCCATAAGTGATTTAGGAGAAAAAGAATAAGAAAGAAATATTAAATGAAAATCTTTAAAATAAAAGAATTTAAATTGAATAAGAAATAATAAAGAGGTTTATAATTAGAATGGAAAGAAAATTAAAAAAAATAGTAAAGGGGAGGAGAAATATTATAAAACCAAAGGAAGAATGGAAATTAAATTAAATATTAAAGGAAAGGTGAAATTATAATGAAACAAAAGGAAGGAAGAGAAAATGGGGGGTTGAAATCTAAAATATATTTATTAGGAAAATAGAAGGGAAATTTCAAAAGGATAAGAGAAAGAGGCGAGGGTGAGGGGGGCATTAAGAGGGGTCAGAGTTGATATTAGGGGAATGAGATCTAGAGGATAAGAGCTAAATAGTGGTTTTATAAGAATTCCTTAATTGATATCCATCTTCATGATTAAATTTGTTAGGGTATTTTTCAATTTCTAAGGCTTCCATAATGACACCATTGTTATGGAAGGGAGTAGAGGCTAAGATTTTAGTTTTATCAAAATAAATAAGATTCTTGGTACGATGGGAGTGTTCATCAGTAGAGGATTTAATAATGCGGACATGGTAGTTGTCATCCATGTTTTCTTTGAGCTAGGCTTTGAAAGAAAACTTACTAAGCCTATTGAAGTAAAACTCATACCGATATATACCTTCATTCCATCTCCCACCATCATCCTGCTAAAAAAAAAATCGTGCATAAAACCCTTGTTTCAAGAACCATTTGAATATCATCTTCTCAATCCTTTTTGAAAGAAAATGCCCATCTCACCAAAGCCTCAAATCTAATGGATACTCCACATCCCAGATCAAAAAGGCCTTTCATTATTTTCTCCACCCCCAATCGAAAATCTATTCTAATAAACCACCCATCGCAAAGGTAACCCTTCCATACATTCAAGGAGTAATCAAGAATAAATCAAAAATTATTTATAAAAAGAACATCAAGACTTTTTTGAACCCCAAAAAACCCTTAGCCAACTTTTTAGATTGGCCAAGGAGAAGAAGGACCCTATGTTAGGCCTTAGAGTCTACAAAATCTCTTTCTCCTGTGGAATGCCTTACACAGGGAAAATTGGTAGATATTTCAGAGCGACTCAAAGAGCACATGGATGACACCTACCATAACCAGATTGCTAAATCTGTCATCGTTTCACACTCCCATAACACCAAGCATCTTATTTTTTTTTACAAAACTAAAATCTTAGCCTCTGCTCCCTTCCATATCAACAGTGTCATTAGGGAAGCCCTAGAAATTGAGAAGCACCCTAGTACTTAAATCGTGAAAATGGATAATAAATAACCCATTCCTAGAAACCCATTCAATTCTTATCCTCTACACCCTGTTCCCACAATATCAATTCTAACCCCTCTTAACGTGCCCCCACTTCCGCCACCCTCCCCTCCCTCTTCTCCTATATTTTTGAAATTTCCCTTCTATTGCCCTAATAAATATTCTACTTTTCAATACCCCCTTTTGCTTCCTTCCTTTTGTTTTATTATAATTTTACCTTTCCTTTAATATTTAATTTAATTTCCATTCTTCCTTTTTTATTATTGTAATTTCTTCTTGCCTTTACTATGTGTTTTAATTTTCTACCTATTTATTTTTTCTTATTCAATGTAAATTCTTTTATTTTAAAAAATTCCATTTAATGTGTCTTTCTTATTCTTCTTCTCTTAAGTCACTAATAGAATTTTAATATAAAAAATTAATTTAATTTAATCCCTAACTTCTCAATTCTACATTAATTTTATCTCCTTCTTTATTTCTTCCTATTAATTATAATTTCTTTAAAATAAGATGTTTTCATCTAATTAATTCTATGTCAATATATATTTCTCTAATTAAAATTTGTTGAACTACTTTAATTTGAAAATTTTCTTCTCCTTATTAATTTCCTCTTTTTAAAATAATTTATGTAATTCAATTCAATTTTTAAAATAATTTAAAATGTTTCAATTCCTTTTTAATTCATTATTTCCCTTTCCAAACGTTCATTATAATCAATGTTATTTACCTACCCTAACGATTATATTTCTACCCAACCTAACGATTATATTTTAACTCCATAATTTATCTATTTATATGGGTTGAGTACTCTTCACATCACTGGTTTAGCTTCATTTCCCTAAATATGGGTGATGTGTTCACCTGAAATGTAAGGAATCTCCATGAATGCAACACACAATTCTCCAGAAGTGTTTATCAATATCAAATTATTGACTGTAAAATTTCCATGCTAAAATTATATCCCTCTATGGAGACAATTGTCTCTTTGAGACTAGAACTTTCAAAAAGTTGTGCACAAAAATATCTAGAAGAGTTGTTGACCTAGTTTTCTTGAAGAGGTATCGAGATGCTTCAATTATGAAATATTTACATAGCTTCCTAATCTCAACAAAATCTTATCTCAAACAGTCACACTATTCTTTGAGCTAAAATTCATCACATCAGGTCTATTTTATCCTTTTTATCATCTAAATTATATAATCTACATTTGAAACTTTCAACTATTATTAATTATGGTATCTTGGTTATTCTTCCTTTTAATTATCTAGAAATAGCTAGTAAAAAGCACATTAATAAATTCCATTCTTCATATCATAAGCAATATCTAGGTTTTCCTCCTTTCATATTTTTTTTTTCAACTTCTGAAAATATCCACCTCCTTGAATCCATTTTCATTCATACTGTTCATTTTCTTCCTTCAAACATATTGCTCACTCTCCTCGCAATTCTTATATTTTTCATTTCTAACTTGAGTCACTCATCCCTCTCTCTACCTTTCTTTTATATGGCCTCATCCTCAACTGATCTAGTTGAACCCTACAGTTTTCATTTTACCCATTCATCCATCATGTCCCCATCGATTAACTCAAATTCTAGCTTCAATCTGCCTCATGCTTCTAGCCTAGGGGATCCCACATCATCTTCCCCAGCACTACCGATTTCTTCACCAAATTCGCTAGGGTCACCAAGATCTCCATTAAGGACTCTTCCCTGTTGGGTGTGTGTCATATTATTTCCACAACTAGCCCCATGTGCGGTGGGGGGTTATAGTGGGGGCGAGAGCCCCTTTTTCATTGCGTTAGGTGTAGTAGGTTGTCACAGGGGGGGTGGCAGCTGCCCCTATCGGGGGGTTTGTAGGGGAAGGTGGCCCCCCTACATGGGGTCTAGGGCAATGCCCCAGGATTTTTTTTCTTGACCCTATATTAAGTGGGCGGACCTACCTTTGGTTTTGTGTATGGATTTCACACATGGTTTTTGGCATGATGGTTTTCTGCCCATGGTATTTTGTAGATCAGGTCAGGGGAACTATGGTTATGTTCTAATTAAGGGTTAACAAATTGGGGTTTATGGATGCTTCAGCATGTATATATATGTATTGTAACATTGAAAGGAATATAATGAAAAGTCAAATTGGTAGTACCAATTTTGGGATCCAGGGGAAAATATCTGTGTATATTTGTTTTATGTTTTATTCTCTCACCATTGTTTATTTTCTGTTTTTAGAATTCGTATGCAGGTAATTTCTGTACAGGGTTAAAACCTACATTCCCTGTCTCACTATCCAATGTGCCTCTAGTTCTATCGTTTTCCCTTACCATTCGACTTCTCTTTCTTTATCGACAACGTTGTTCCCATCCTCAAACCACACTTCTCCTTTGCTACCCATTTCTAGGCCCTTCGAGCCCTATTTTTGGACTCCTCCCACTTCTGGTGGTTTGCCCCTCATCACAACTCCTCCAATTCCCTATGTTTCTCTATCATCTTCCCTGCATGATTTCCTTGATTCTTCCTATCTTCAAATTCGCTCCAATCACTGCCAAAATATCGCTAACCATAATTTCTTATACACTTCACTTAATTCTAAGGTCGGCCTTAGCTCAAATATTAAAAATTTTAATGATAATTTTAAAGTTAATTCTAATATCATGAGAAATATTAATGATTATTGTAATGTTTCTAATTATGATATTATTTCTAATGTTTCTAATTATTTTAATATTAATTCTAACTTTAATATATATCTTAGTTTTAATTCTAAATCTAAACCTAATTATTCTTCTAATTCTCTTTCTATTTCTAATTTTATCTCTTTCTAATCTTAAATATAATTCAAAAACTAACCCCCTTAATTATTCTAATTTTAATTCCAAACCTAAGCCCCTTAATTATTCTAATTCTAATTCCAAAACTAATTCCAAACCCCTTTACCCTAGTTCCTCTTCTCCTATTATTTCTAACCTTGATTACATTTCTTATCATAATTATAATCCAATTCTAACCCCTCCTTTAATCCAACACTAATTTCAATTTTAATATCAATCCCTATAATAATTCCTCCCGCTCTCCGACCCCCATTTCCACCCTTTCCCCTTCTCCTCTCACCTTTAATACTAACGTGGTTAATTTCTCCTGATTGAGTTTGACTGTCCCTCCTTCAACCTTTTAGAAAATGGCTTCAAATTTCCTCTTGTTTCCCATGCCATTCCCTACAAGGATATTATATGCTCCATCTAGTCCATATCCCCCCACCTACTCTCTCATGTGGCAGAAGATATTCAAAAATAATTTGGTTGCATTCTCCAAGGCTCGAAGCTCCCTAATTCTAACTATTCTAAAGAAGAATTTAATGCCCTTTGTCATCAAAACTCCAACCCCAACATTCTCATTCTAAAAGATGATAAAGGAAATGCATTAGTTGTCATAAATTCCTCAAATTACCATTGTAAGATTCTTGATCTCCTTTCCTCATCTTCCTATAATACATGAACTAATAACCTCCATCCAATATGTGACCAACAAGGTTACCAAAGCCATTAAGTCTTATTCCCTTGACCCAATCATCCAAAATCTTGTTATTCCTCTTAGCCCCATTACCCCCAAGATTTATGGTCAACCTAAAATTCACAAGAAGACCTTTCCCCTTAGACCTATAGTTAGCACTGTTGGTGGTCCTACACATGCCCTTTCCAAATTCCATACCAAAAAGATTCATCCCTTTTCTAACCACTCTTTCTCCTTCATTAATGACTCCTTTGATTTCATCCAACAAACCAAACACCTCAAACTGGATGAAAATGACATCATGGTTAGCCTTGATTTCATTTCCTTATTTATCAAAATTTGTGTCCTTGAAGCCATTAATCTCATTTTCAAGGCAATTGACTTTGAAACCCTCAACGTTATCAAAATTTTCCTTTCCACCACCTTTTTCATGTATAATGGAGTTTTCTACAAAGAAAAACTAAGCCACAACCATGGGTTCATCCCTCTCCCTTGTTAAAAAATGTAGCAAAAAAGGATCAATTTGACCTTAGCCTTAGTCAAATTGAATAAATCAAATTTCCACATCAACAGGACAATTTGGAGGTAGTTAACTACTATGACATGGCTCTTGTCACTTAGTTAGCTCATTAAATTCGATTTATGGGCTTGGAGTTAAGTTATGCATGTGTTGATTACTAAAATTTAGCAATCTAGTTTAGTTATTTTTAGTTGTATTTAGTTCACTGACCTATAACTATTTATAGAGTCATTTGAAGGTTAGTTTTGCAATGGGCCAATAGTCTACCTTAGAGATGTGTCAGTTAACCAATCAATCATCCCAAAACAGCTATTGCATGCATGGAATTCAAGTTCCTTAGCTGAAGTGGAGATAACAAGGCCAATGTAACTGTAACATTCCTGGTGAAAATTCCATGTAATAAAAGTTAATAAAGGAAAACTAATAATCACAGTTGATCGGACACTTATTCCAACTTGAATGTTGGGCACAACATCTTAGTGGGTGTTCATTGATTTATTATGGCTAAGGAAATTGACAAGGAAATGGCTAAGACTTTGGAAGAAAAAATGGCATTTTTGGCACATTTCTTTATGAAAATAATGGAAATTAGGAGAAAAGGAAGGTGAAAGGTCACAGGTTTCATGTGAGGAGGAAAATGAAGGAAAATAATGGAAAATGAAGAAAATAGAGGCCTAATTGATAAAAAGGATTCTAAGGATCAATTGGTATCTTTTGTTAGTTTAGTTTTGAAGCTCTCTAAGTATTCTCTTTCTCTCTCTCACACTCTTCGACACTTAAGAGTTTTTGGAGCACTTTGGCGTTGGATCAAGAAAGGAAAAGAAGGCAAGAGCAAGGAAGGAGCAAGAAAGGAATAGTAGGATCAAGAAACTACAACAAGATTCTTTGCAGGTATCAATTTGTATGTGTGTTCTCCTTACTAGATTTGGCATGCATGGTATTCTGTGTGGTTCTTTGCTATTATGGCATGGGCTTTTCCAGGTGTGACAGTGTTTTCAGCCTAGCCTTACCATTTCTGGATAGCCATGGTGTGATGGTGTTCTCATGTTTCGGTTGAGCTATATTTTCAGATGGATTTGAAGCCAAGTGAGGTGGATCTATGAATAAGAGAACATGTGACCTAGTAACCCCTAAACCAGACTGTGTGGTGTGGTAAAGCAAGATGTTTCGTTGCCTTGATGGGCCCATGAATCCTCGACCAGTGAATGGCGGGATTTATGGTAAAGCCTAGAGGTGGGTGCTCTCGATTAGGCCTGATAATCCTGGGATGGGATATGCGGTAAAGCATGGAGAGCGAGTATTGGTTTAGGGCCTAGTGATATGCTGTGGATTGTGGTAAAGCCCGAGAGACTTGGAGACAAGAAATTCCTCTTTGTGTAGGTGGAGAAATCTGGTGGCATCGGTGCTT
Organism: Pinus taeda; assembly: GCA_000404065.3. Classification (NCBI taxonomy): domain Eukaryota; kingdom Viridiplantae; phylum Streptophyta; class Pinopsida; order Pinales; family Pinaceae; genus Pinus; species Pinus taeda. The sequence goes on from APFE031135412.1 coordinate 14,246, forward strand.
GTTCTAGCCTATTGATCTAGTGGAGATCATGGTAAAGTCTGCTATTACATATTTATTATTTTTGCCTAGTGATCTGAAGTGGATTATGATAAAGCTTGGTGTCTATGGATGAGGGTGAGGTGGTGTAGCCTGAGCATGCCCTAGTTGGTTCTTTTGGTTTGAGTTCCACATTCATGCTTGGAATATGGCATGGGGGTGAATGGATGAAGAGAGAATTGGCTCAGCCATTCTATGGTCGAATGGAACATGGCAACCCCATCCCAGGTTGGATTTTGCATTCATTAATAAGAGGTTCCTTCCTTGACATCTTATGCGTAAATGTCTAGGTTACTATGTGTATTCTATGGCTGATACATCCCTGGTATTTCTATTGTTATTATGTTGGTTATAAGCATGTATTATGATAGTGATGATGTATGGCTCTCCTCATGTTTTTATTTTTAAATGAATGAATAGTGTATCTATGACCTAATAGATGACAATTCAACTAATGACATAGGGGGACAATCATTCTTAGTGATTCTCAAATAAGTATGAGACCCCTATGCTCAGCTTTGTTGTTTAGACCTGTAGATTATATATTTGTGACATGTTTGATGAAATGGTTGCCATGGATAGTAGGGGTCAAGTCTAGACTTTGTCATTTTTTTTGCAAATGCATCATTGTTATGTTGTAAAAAATCATTTCTGAAAGTGTCATTGAGTTTTTGGCAGTGACCTAGGCTCTAGGCCTGAAAAAGTGGCACAAATCCTAGAGTCACAGGCACAGATCTAAGGAGAGAAGTCCCGAGACACATGCATATCTATGTTATGGAAGCATCTGAAACCTCTTGGACACATGTTTTTCCATATCAAGAGAGTGTCCAAGGGTTTAGTGGTCTAAAATTTAGTTGGTCTCAGGGGTTGGTTACCTAAGTGGTTGGGTTGGCTCCTGGGATTTTTATTGTTGATGTGGAAGCTTTGTATGATGTGTTCTTTTCGATTGCACTTCCTTAAGGTCATATAGGATTTTGAATCCCATTATAGTAGCCTATCGTAGCATATTTACCCTCATTGGCAGGTTACTTGGGTATATGTGCGATGAGGGTATTACAGAGTGGTACCAGAGAATGGTTCACCCCTCAAAATGGATGGGCGGTGTGTGTTTTCCATGCATTCATGTTGGTTTCACGTGTGTTAATCATCATGTGGTATATATTCTTGTTTCATATGCATGGTTGTAGTGATGTCACCATGTGAATGAGGATGTTTATGTTATGAAGTGTGTTGTCATGAGTGTATGATTGGTTACATGTTGTTTATGTTTGTGTATTATTAGTATACATTGGTATTTTTTTGTTGTCATGCATGAGTTCATGGTATGTGTAGTTGATATGGTCATGCATTGATGATTGGACTCTAACTAGAATGATGATTATGTGTTGATACATCTATATGTTATATGTATATATGTTGTCATGATTATGTTTATGAGACATGCTAGAAGGAAACCATGGCTCAGGGTCATAGAGTGGCTGCTACGTCTATGGGAAATAATCCACAGAGATTCATGAAAGGTGAACTAATATATCACACCTAATCCTAAGGGCATCAAGGAGATTTGACCTCCTAACCTCCAAATGGGAAAGGTACATAGAAATGATGGCTTGAACAATTGAGCTATCCATTGGGGTTGCTATCATGATTATGTGATATATGTATAACGTTGATTTGGATGATATTACAGATAAGATATCCTCCCCAATTTTTTTCTAAGGTACATTGGTTTATTATCATTTGGTTTAGCTAACATAATATGGTTATAGGAAAGAGATCAAAATGACTAGCAAGATGGTAGACTATAAATATTATCCCTATGAATAAAATGAGCACTATGGTGTTGGGCACTCTTCTAACTTAGTAGACACATTAAGAAGCTTCAAGGAAGAAATACAAAGTTGTAAGGTGGACAATGAAAAAATCATGCAGACACAAGACAAACAAGAAGAGGTTAATGTAGTGATACTTCAAAGTTTGTCAAAATTGCAGCGATAGGTGCCACTTCAGATGAACCATGGGCAAGAGGACAAAACCAATGGTGCATATGGAAGTCAGTCTCATGGTGGTCATAGGTTGGATAGAGATGACATAGTGGGATATGGCAAGTTGTTGGATACTCTGGATAGGAGAGGTGATGGACATAGTTACTACTCTAGTCTTGGTTTTGATAGGCAGTATGATCATCATTGTTATCACCCTTACAGGAGGAGTGATAGGGTATACTTTCCAAATGAATTTAAGAATGAAAAGCAACCTACTTTTGATGGATACTTGAAGAAGCCAAAAGATGCAGAGGCTTAAATACTTGGGATGAAGTAGTTCTTTGAGTTTCATAATTACACACATAATATGAAGGCCAGAGTAGCTATCTTTAGCCTAAGAGGTAAATAAGATATTTGGTGGGACGAGGTGAAGTAGGTAAGAGACATCAGGATAGAGGACTTGAGTTGGCATGAGTTCAAGAGGATTTTTTTGGAAAAAAAGGCTTGTCAAAAAGGTACTAGAACAGTAAGGCCAAATAATCCTATGAGCTAAAGATGGGACTAATGACAGATGAGAAGTATATGACAAAGTTCCTGGAGCTATTGAGGTATGTACCATATCTTAAAGATGAGAAGACTAAAGTTCAACGATTTGTCAGTGGTTTTCCATTAGCATCTAGAGATCGGATTGAGTATGATGAGCCTTATTCACTTGAGGAATTTATTGGAAAATTGAAACATTGTTATGAAAAGTCCAAATGTAAGATTGAATCTCAACAAGGATGGAAAGGGAAAGATAAAGGTAAAGGTAAATGGAAGCTGAAAAGTGAAAGGCCTCAGAATGTAGAAGAGAAAGAAAATGTGGCACCACAAAAGAAGTTCAATGCAACTAGAGAGGGACATGGATCACAACAGTAGCATAGAGGTGATGGTATGGTATGGTTGGAGTGTTGGACATGCGATAAGGAACACCTTAAGAGAGATTTTCCACAAAATTAGGGTGGTAGGACTCAGATATATAGTGCACAGGAGGTGAAGATTGTTGGGGATATTAGTTGGAAAATTCCTCGTATCTATGCAGCACTTGACAATAGACCAACAGACCATCAGGCATATATCATTGAGATGGACTATTACACTGAAATTTGTCACCATGACTATCTACAGTTAATATGGCTCCATCAATAGTCATATTATCCTCCTTGTCAAGCCTCATACCTCTGCTCTTCATGTCAAACTTCAAAAAGAGAGAAAGTCACTTAAAAACATGTCTATCTCTGGGTACGCAGGTCTCTCTACCTTGCCTGCGTGTACGCATCCCAAACACACTGTACCTGCGTACTTGTATGCTCTGTAAGCCAAAGGATGGGTTCGTACCCCTGGAAAGGTCAAAAGGCGCGAGTTTCATCTTTAAAAAGTTACTTGTGGTCACTTCTAGAGCCTTCTAGAAGAGTGTTTGATGTGTATTGAGCGCCTCCAGATGGTTCATGCATCACTATGATAGAGGAACTTATCCCATCAAGAGAGGAGCTACCCCATCCAAAAGAGGGAGTATCCCATTGATGTTGGAACTGAATAACTTCCTCTAGAACACTATAAATACAGGCATTGGTCCAGAGGAGGAGAGGTTGAAAGCTGAACATTCCAAAGGGTAAATGCTGCTGGAATTAGGACTTCCATTGTTAACTTGTGAGGAGAGATTCCATCCTTTCTTGTTGCCATATTGGAAGTGGGTGAGCTTGTCAAAGTAGAGAAAATCTCTTGTTGGACCCTGGGAGGAGCTTGCACAACACCAAGGCTCAGGTTGTAATGGTTCCTTTTTTGTTTCCTTAATACAAATAAGTCCATTCTTCTCAATGATTTGTTGTTAATGAATTATTCCATGTACTCCTTGGTCTATGTGATGAATATGCTTTGTTTTATGAAATATTCAGGTGTTATGTAATCGTTTGCTTTGTTAGTGTATGCAGGTCTTAAAGTGAAGGAGGAGCTCATCTGGATCAGCAAGGCTGGACTGCTACAACAAGCGTTGGACCTAAGGTAAGATCGGAAAACACTTGGTTTCTCATAGAATAATGTATGTTTAGAGAAGGATTGCTCTTGTTTGGTTTGTTTGTCACTAGAGAGTCTTAGACTCCTAGGGAGGTTAGGTTTGTCCGCAAAAATAACTCTTTCCGCATGACACCTAGTTCATCCTACTCTATCCTACTCTAGCTTAACCTACCCTACCCTACCCTATTGTTGTCTAACCTACTGTAGCCTATCCTAGCTTACCCTACTCTACTCTAGCTTACTAAGCTACCCTAGCATAGCCAAGCCTACTTCAACCTACTTTAGCCTACCCTAGCCTACCCTCGCTTAACCTACTCTATTATATTCCATCCTACCCTAACCTACTCTATCCTATTATAGCCTAGCCTATCCCTAGCTTACTCTAACCAAGCCCAGCCTAGCCTATCCCTAGCTTACTCTAACCAAGCCTAGCCTAGCCTAGTCTATCTACTCTACCCTAGGCCCTAGTCTAGTCTATCCTATTCTACTCTAATCTACTCTAGCCTAGCCTACTCTATTCTCCTACATCTTAGCTTGGATTACTATCGTAGCGTACTCTAGCCTATCTTATTCTAGTATAACCTACTCTATCATAGCCTAGCTTAGCCTACTTACTCTCACCTATTAGGCTACTCTAAACTAGCCTAGCCTACTATATCTTACCCTATCCTAGCTTAGCCTACCCTATCCTAGTCTAGCCTATCCTAGCCTACTATACTCTATCCTTGCCTAACCTATTGTAGCCTAAACTAGCCTAGCCTAGCCGATTCTACTTTACTCTAACCTACCCTATTTTAGCCTATCCTATCCTAGAGTAGCCTAACCTACTCTACTCTAGCCTAGCCTCCTCTAGCCTACTCTACTCTACTCTAGCCCAGCATAGCCTACTCTAACCTAGCTAGCCTACTCTAGCCTTACTCTAGCCTAGCATAGCATGTTCTAGCCTAGCCTAGCCTACTTTAGCCCACTCTTATCTACTCTACTCTCGCCTACCCTACTCTAGTCTACTCTACTCTACTCTAACCTACTGTAGCCTTACTCTACTCTAGCCTTGCCTAGCTTACTATAGCCTAGTCTATCATATCCTAGCCTATCCTAGCTTACTCTACTCTACCTTAGCCTACTTTACTATAACCTAGCCTACTCTAGCATACTCTAGCCTTAATATAGCCTTTCCTAGCCTAGCCTACTCTAGCCTAGCCTAGTCTACTCTAGCCAATATTACTCTACCCTACTCTAGCCTAGCCTAGCCTAATCTACTCTTATGTTAGCATACTCTAGGATACTCTAACCTAGCCTAGCCTACTTTATCCTACTCTAGCCTAGCCTAGCCTACTCTAGCCTAGCCTAATCTACTCTTACCTTAGCATACTCTAGGATACTCTAAACTAGCCTAGCCTAATTTATCCTACTCTAGCCTAGCATAGCCTACTCTACTCTAGCCTAGCCTAGTCTACTCTAGTGTAGCCTATCTACTCTAGTGTAGCCTATCTTAACCTACTCTACTCTAGCCTAGCCTAGCATGCTCTACTCTAGGCTAGCCTAGATTTCTCTAGTCTAGCATAGCCTACTCCACCCTAGCTTAGCTCAGCTTACTGAATCCTAACATACTCTATCCTAGCCTATTATAGTCTAACCTATTCTAGCCTAGCTTAGCTTAGCCTACTCTACTGTGGCTTATTAGGCTACTCTAGCGTAGCGTAGCCTACTTTAGCCTACCCTAACCTAGTGTAGCCTGCTCTATCTTATCCTAGCCTCGTCTAGCATAGTCTAGCCTATCCTAGCATAGCCTAACCTAGCCTACTCTAGGCTAGCATACTTTATCCTAGCCTACTCTACTCTACTCTAGGCTAACCTAGCCTAGCCTATCATATCCTCTCCTAGCTTACTCTAACCAACTCTACTCTAACCGAGTGTACTCAACTCTACTCTAGCCTACTCTAGCCTACTCTAGCCTAGCCTAACCTAGACTACTTTTGCCTAGCCTATCCTAACCTAGCCTACTCTACCCTAGCCTACTCTACTCTACTCTAGCCTAGCCTATCATCCCATTCTCTATCATATACTAGCCTAGCCTATCCTAGCCTAGCCTAGCCTACACTAACCTAGCTTACTCTACTCTAGCCTAGCCTGTCCTACTCTACCCTAACCTACTTTACTCTACTCTAGCCTAGCATTGCCTACTCTATCATACTCTAACCTAGCCTAGCCTACACTACTCTACCCTAGCATACTCTACTTTACTCTACTCTAGCTTAGCCTACTCTATCCTAGACTAGCCTACTCTATCCTTACTCTACTTTAGCCTACCCTACTCTAGCCTAGCCTAGCCTAACCTAGCCCACCCTACACTTCTCTAACCTAGCCTAGCCTAGCTTTCTCTAGCCTATCCTAGTCAACTCTAGCCTAGCCAAGCCTACTCTAGCGTAGCTTAGCTTAGCCTACTCTAGCCTAGCTGAGCTTAGCCTACTCAGCCTACTCTAGCCTAGCCTAGCCTACTCTATCCTTCCTCTACTTTAGCCTACCCTACTCTTCTCTAACCTACCCTAGCCTAGCCTAGCCGAACCTAGCCTACCCTACTCTTCTCTAACCTACCCTAGCCTAGCTTACTCTAGCCTACTCTAGCCTATCCAAGCCTACTCTAACCTAGCTTAGCTTAGCCTACTCTATCCTAGCTTAACTTAGCCTACTCTAACCTACTATCCTACTCTAGTCTAGCCTAGCCTACTCTAGCCTAGCCTAGCTTATCCTAGCCTACTCTAATGTACTCTAGCCTATCCTAGCCCACTTTATCCTAACCTATGCTTTCCTAGCCTACTCTATCCTGACCTAGCCTACTCTGCTCTAGCCTAGCATGGCCAACTCTACCCACCCTACTCTACTCTACTCTATCCTAACCTACTCTATCCTATCTTACCTAGCCTAGCCTACTTTAATCTAGCCTTCCATACTCTAACATACTCTACTCTATTCTACTCTAGCTTAGCCTACTCTAGCCTGGCTTAGCCTAGCCTAGCCTACTCTATTCTTACTCTACTCTAACCTACCCTATTTTAGCCTATCCTAGCCTACTCTACCCTAGCTTAGCTTAGCCTACTCTAACCTACTATGCCACTATAGCCTAATCTACTCTAGCTTAGCTTAGCCTAGCCTACTCTACCATAGCCTAGCCCAGTCTAGCCTAGCCTAAGCTATCCTTGCCTAATCTAACTTAGGCCTAGTTTACTCTACTCTAACCTATCCTAGCCTAGCTTACTCTACTCTAGCCTAGCCTACTCTAGCCTAGCTTAGCATTGCCCAGTCTAACATACTATCCTACTCTAGCCTAAAGTAGCCTACTCTAGCCTAGCCTACTGTAGACTAGCCTAGCCTACTCTACCCTAGCCTAGCCTAATCTAGCCTAGCCTACTCTATAATAGCCTAATCTAACCTAGTCTACTCTAGCCTAACCTAGCCTGCTCTAGCTTAGCCTAGCCCATTCTACTCTAGCCTATCTTATTCTACTATATCCTATCTAATTCTACTCTAACATAGTCCACCCTAGCCTAGGCTAAGCTAGCCTAGCCTATTCTAGTCTAACCTACTGTACCCTACTATAGTGTTAAATTTATAAGAGTTTATCTATATACATATTGTAATTGAGACAATTAATAAAAAGTGTATTCAAAATCAATGTTAAAAAATATTTACTTACAATTTTATTTTATAATATGTATTTATATATAAAAGCAATGTTATTTTATATTATATAATTCAATCATTTTTTTATTATACATTATCATATTTTAATTAAATCCTATATAAGTTTATAGAAATTTATGTATATAGATGTTGTAGTTGACATTTGCGTTAGAATTTAATTTTATAATTTAGATTTAAATATAAAAGTAGTATAATTTTATATTAGATAAATTTAAACATTTTAAACATTTGTTTATATTACTTAAATTAAACAAATACATAATATTACATCACTAATATATTATAATATAGAATTTAATAAGCTATTAATTATGTAAATTTTAATATCATTTTAAAAATAAATTAAACAATATTAATAAAAAATTCATTCAAAAATTAAAAATATATAATATTCCTAAAAAATTAAATCTAACAAAATTATTTAATATCTATATATATATAAATAAAAACTAAAATTTAGCATACATATATATAAAACCAAAATTTAGCATAAAAATTTATAAGACATGAACAACAAATTTAAAAGATTTAAAAGCTTAACCATAGTTTAATATAAAACCACATTTTTCATAAATTAAATTAAGGGTTCCACAAATTAGATTTAATTATAAGTGCAGGGTAGCCATGAAAAAAGCAAGTTACACTAACAATTTTTATCGCTCACACCAACCTACATCACCGAGAGTGTAACGCCTCGCAGCTCCAGCACGGGCGCGCGCCCCTCACGCGATAAAATGCGACTAAGTATTATGCGAGCGCTCCAACATACAGAGGCATGGTGGACAAAACACACGGTTATGAGGATAGCGTCACGAGTTTATATGGCGAGCTGGGCAAACTAACCGGCGAGCCGACCGTAGGAAAACCTTACACGATGGGCGCTTCGGGTGGGCGGTCCCGCACGATGGGCGAGCCGACCACACATCGGGTGATGGCGTCCGGGTTGAACGACGGACGGATGGAGGGTCAGCCGAGCGCTTGCCCACTCCAACGAAGGGTATAAGCACATGAAGTGCGCGTTTCATTTGGAGCATCACACAACATCGCAAGTTCTTTGCACTTCTAAGTTGTGGTGGACGCATTACCTTAGGTCGCACTTGAGGATGTGCCCGCCGAGACAGGTGACATAACTTGGCAACACGGGTGGTAGTGTGGGCGGTGGAGCGCACGGGCGCGCGCCCACCACGTTTGTACACGGAGTAGGGTTGGAGTTTGGACGTGGGTCGTGCACGAGCGCGCTCGCCCGGTGGACAACGAACTCGGTTGTATATTGTATATTGTATTTTGGTTAAGGCATGGGCAGACCACCGTGCGCTCTTGCACGAGCAGGTTCCCGCCTTGGTTATGAACGCCGGTGGAGTGGAGTTGTTACTCCCGGTCATTGTAAAATTCTTCCATATAATAAAAGAAAGTTTCTCTTGCATATTCTTATGGTTCTTGGTTATCGTTTATCATGTTTTTATAATGGATTCCACACATTATAATAATAAGTGAAGTTTTTATGAATTAATGAAGGCGTAGTTCGTAAAGTAGCTTAACTATGGAAATGGTTGGTTGCTTAGGCGGTGCCGCACCCGCTCAACTTAAGAAAAAAAGATTTGGGGGCGTGACAGGTGGTATCAGAGCTGATTGAGGGTTGAAGAGGCTTGATGATAAGTGAAGAGAACGAATATGTATGCAAGGACAGGTTATGAAGAAATCATGGATGAACAGTCTGGATTTCGTGGACTTGATGGTTCGTGGAAAGACCACTCAAGTACTTGTGGACACAGGGGCCACCCATAACTTTATGACGACATGGTTGGCTAGAGAGGTCAGACTAACGATTCTCCCATCGAACATGGAGGTCAAGGTAGTGAACTCTAAGGCTAAGGTGGCGGGTTTGGCACACGAAGTGTCGGTACAAATAAAAGACTAGACGGGTCAGTTCTACTTCACGGTGATGGAGATGAATGACTTCGATGTAATACTTGGACAAGATTTCTTGAAGGGAAACAAGGCTATTGTTGTCCCCTTCTGTGATGAGG
>APFE031135416.1:0-10285 GCA_000404065.3 Pinus taeda
TAATGTTCTCCTACTGAGTGCATCTGCTACTTTATTCGATTGCCCACTAATATGCTTTAGTACAAAAGTGAAACTTTGCAGATACTCAACCCAGGCTGCATGCTTGTGGTTTAGTTTATGCTGTTGCATGATATACTGTAACGCAGAATTATCAGAAAATAAGACAAATTCGTTACCTAGTAGATAATGCCGCCAATGTTTTAAAGCCTGCACAATGGCGTAGAACTCTTTGTCATAGGTCGAGTACTTTTGTCTGCTCTCGTTTAGCTTCTCGCTGAAGTAAGCAACTGGTCTGTCTTCCTGGCTGAGTACTGCTCCAATGGCTGTACCACTGGCGTCACAACGAACTTGAAAAAGTTTGTTGAAATCGGGCAGCCTCAATACAGGTCCTTCAGTAATCTTTTTTTTCAAGATCTGAAAGCTGTTTTCTGCTGCTACAGTCCAGTGAAAAGGCTGATTCACTTTCTTAATCGTGTCTAACATTGGTGCGCAAATCTCGCTGAAATTCCTAATGAACTTCCTGTAAAAACTGGCAAGCCCATGGAAACTTCGAACGTCAAACAAACTCTTCGGAGAGGGCTAGCTAACTATAGCTGCCACTTTCTCTGGGTCCATCTTTAATTCATTCTCCGCAATAACAAAACCCAGATATATCAGTTCTCTCTGGAAAAAGGTACATTTCTTCAAATTAATTAACAGCTTGTTTTGCTGTAATTTCCTTAACATGCTCTGTAAATGCCTGAAATGCTCCTCCTTAGTTTTACTCAAAATCAAAATATCGTCCAAGTAAACTATAACAAACTTACCGTTAAATTCTTTCAGCACCTCATTCATCAATCGCATGAATGTGCTGGGAGCGTTACTCAAACCAAATGGCATCACCAGCCATTCGTACAAGCCTTCGTTTGTCTTGAATGCAGTTTTCCATTCATCTCCTTCACGAATCCTGATCTGGTGATACCCACTTTTCAGATCAATCTTTGAAAAGTAGGTCGCTCCACTTAGGCAATCCATCATATCATCCATCCTTGGCAAGGGAAACCTGTACCTAACGGTAATCTTGTTAATAGCCCTGGAATCTGTACACATCCTCCATTCTCCCCCTTTCTTGGGAGCCAAAACAGTGGGTACTGCGCAAGGACTCATGCTCTCCCGAATCAGGCCTTTGTCCAACAACTCTTGGACCTGTTTTCTAATCTCTTCATGGTCCTTGGGACTCATGCGGTAGGCTGCTTTATTTGGCAAACTCGCTCCTGGTATAAAGTCGATGCAATGACTAATACCCCTTCTAGGTGGCAACTCATCCGGAAGGTCATCCACCACAATGTCTCCAAAATCCTGTAGCAACCTCTGAACGTCCTCTGGTAAATCTGATACCTGTGTGTGGAGTACCACTGTCTTTGGTCTCCTTATGACAGCAAAGTTTACCTCGCTGTCCTCAATCTGCTTTATGAATTCTTTTCCTCCTAATAGCAGTGCCTTCACTCCACTAGCCTCTGCTGTGTTTTCTTCCTTGATGGGTACAAGCGTATGCTTGATCCCATCTTTCACAAATTTGTAGCAATTAGTCTTCCCGTCGTGGACTGCACCTCTGTCAAACTGCCAAGGTCGTCCTAACAACAAATGGCAGACATCCATTGGCATTACATCACAAAGGATTTTGTCCTTGTACTTTCCAATCTGAAACTCTACTTCACACTGTTCATCAACCAATAGTTGATGTCCCTTCTGTAGCCACGATACCTTATAGGGAGTGGGATGTTTCAATTTCTTTAATCCCAATTTCTCCACCATCTCTACAGCTACCAGGTTATCGGTACTTCCGCTGTCAACAATTACCTTGCAGCATTTGCCTTGTGATTGCCAGACAGTGGAAAAACAATGCTTTCCGCTGATCTGGCTCTTGCAGCTTCCTTGGCTGCTTCACAAACCTTGTTCATCACCAAGGCTTAACTACTCAGGGTGGTTCTCAGCTTCCTGAATGTGTTCCTCTGCATCCTCTGGCTGGGCAATATAGGTTCCTCTTCCGCCTGCTGGTTCGCCCTCCGGACAGTCATAAAGACTTATGTCACAACTATACAACGGTAACACTGGACAGTCCCTCTGCCCCGACCAAAGCCTCGTCCTCTCTGAGCTGGTCGTCCTTCCCTGTTACTGTTGTCTCTCTCTGCCGTACCAGTAGACTTAGAGCTGCTGCCTTCCTCATTCGAGGCTGTACCTCTCCCTCTGCCATACACTTTACCTTTTCCTCTGCCAGAACCACCTCCTCTCTGGGAGTTCTGCTTCCTGTTTATCTTCTCTTCAGCCTTCAATGCAAATTGATAGGCTTCATCCAACGTCTGCGGTGAAAGGATACCAATTTCGTCTAAAATCTCCCCTCTCAAGCCATTTACATATCTGGCTGTCTTCTCTGAAGTATCTTCCACATATCCTGCTCACAGATTTAATTTGTAGAATTCCTCTGTAAATTCTCTCACAGTCATTCCCCTCTGTTTCAGGTTCTGTACCTGCCTGTATAACATAATGTGATAGTCCTTCGGTAAGAACTTCTCCTTCAGTTTTGCTTCCATCCTAGTCCATTTCTTGATTGGCTGTTTGCCTAACCTCCTCCTTTCTGCCTGTACACTGTCCCACCATAACGACGCATGTCCTTTCAACTTGGTGGCGGCAAACCTTACTTGTTTGTCTTCGCTGGTCTCCTCAAACTCAAAGAATTTATTCACTTCACTTAACCAGTCTAACAACACTTCTGCCGACAAACTTCCATCATAGGTAGGCAACTCATGCTTCGGTTTATGGCTGGATAGCAAAACTGACTTTAACAATCTCAGTTCTGGTGTTATTCCCTCAAACTCATCCTGTTCTGGCTCAACTGCCTCTTCATCATTGTTATCTGCTGGATTTCTTCTTCCTCCATCCTCTATCACTGCTAATCTCTCTCTCAAAACTCTTATCTCTTCTCTTAATCCATCATCCACTGGTCTATGAACCAATCGTCCTCTGCCTCTTCCTCTTCCTCTTGCTCTTCCTCTTGCCTCACCTTCGCCTTCTGCTTGTTCCATTGATTCTAATTAATTAAAAAAAAAACCTGGCTCTGATACCACTTATGATGGCCTCCCGCCACGGTATGAATCCTAATGAAACAGCGTATTAGTTGGCCACTTAAATGCAATGGTTAATGACACTGTACGTGCCTTGGACTCCGGTTTAGGGTTTAGGAACTTGTTTTACCGGCTCTCACCTATACTAACCGGTCGGCATTAATCAAAAGGGCGTTGACAACCCAATTGGTAATCATTTCTCCTTTCCGGTTCGCGGGGTCACTCCGCCAAACTTCTCAGCTGCTCTGTAGAAAACCCTGTTTCTTCTGCGACTGTGCTAATGTCGGTTTTGTGGTTAACTCCGCCTCCAAAGGGTGTTAATGGTAAGCTCCTTCGGCCTGCAAGGGTTCAGTTACTCTGTTTGTGTTGGTTTGCCACTGTAAATGTGGGTTTCTTGTTTGTTTTCCGTCTCGGTACTGGTTATTTACTTATGGTTCGATTTGTTTTGGGACCTAACAGGTCCGTCGTCCTCCCAGCTTCGGTTCAACTTCGATAACCAGGTATTGGCACTCGCTCCATGCTATTTTTACTTCGCCTTGTTATATTTGGCCCTGACCATCTCAGCCACTGTCTTCAGGTTATTATGTTTGGTGTGTTCGGTCTTCTCCTCGTCGCCTGGCTGCCTGGTAAACCCTAACACTCTTCCTTCGTCTGATTTCGTTACTGTTTCAACACAAATATATGCATTTGCAGGGTTTAACTCTCCGCCGTTTGTTCTTGCAGGTGAACGTTGGTCTGGTTGTCAGATTCGTGGTGCTGCTACTCGCATTATTCCCTCGCTTCCTCCGGGTAGTGACTTGATATACTCCTGTAGTTTTGTAGCTGTAGTCTATATCGTTTCTTTAGGTTTTCTCTATGGCAATAGGATATGGTCTCGGTCTGCAATCTTTTGAAATTCTGTTGTAATCATGGCTTCGACTTTCCCTCTGTATAATTTATTTAAATGGTGTCTGTGGTTTCAAACCCTCGTGGGTTTTTCTGGACTTCGGTTCTGTGGATGCAATCCGGTCTTTGCTTCTGTTTTAGGTGATAGTCGTGGGTTTCGAACCCCTGCTCTGTTCGACTATTTTGTTCACAACTTTGAACCGAGGGTTTTGACCAAACCCTGGTCTACTCCTCCTTAAACTGTTATGAATGTAATGTATTCGGCCTTTGTCGGTTAATCAATGATATATTTGCAGTTTTCATCCTGTAGAATGCTCGGTGGATACCGAACTCACTTTGCATGCATTTTATGATACATGTGTTCGACTGTAATCTGGTTCTAGTTTGTTATTCAGGTCTTGTGGTTACATGAATTTATGGCTATGCGATGACTATCTGTCTTTTACATATATTAAATGGAAAAGAAGGAAAGCTCTGGTTCTTATTACGTCATTCTATTTGACTGTGTCTGTTCTTTACATTATCATACGAGAAAGAAAGAAATGCCTTTATTCTCTGTTATAATGTGCTATCAGAAAGTAGGATAATCGCTGTTGGAATACCTGGTTTCCGTTCACATGTACTGGTTTAGTTGCCTTTCTGGTTTTCGTAATTTTCATTGCCTGAGTTTCTTCTGTCGCGCCTTTCTCTGGGTGTACACTTGTGTGTACAGTCGAGTCTGTGCGTTGGTGGAAGGTGTTGTGTTGTTTGCGCCCGCTCCACTTACAATCGACCTGTATTCTGTTTTAATGGGATTTACAATACACAGAAGTAATATACTGTATAATGATATTTGTCACAGTGATGAAATAAGACAAGTAATTAATGAATCTTGATTTCTAGAAGAAATGACTGTATATTTCTATTGCTATTCTTCAAAACTGAGAGAGGAAACTTTACAATCTTCCTTCCGTTCTTTTAACTCCGAGACTCAAACTGTCCCTATTCGGTTGGAACCAATCCAACAGATTGGAAACTGTTTTCTGATAACTGTTTTAAACTAATACAATGCCTCTTTTAAATAAAAATCAACTAATCCAGCGAATTAATGTTTTTGTTTCTAACTCCTAAGTAAAACAAGATAAATGCATGGCTAAATAAAAGTAAATAAAAACAGTAAATGAAATAACCGACAAGGTGTCCAATTTCGCCTGAGACTGCCAGCCTCATTTTGCCTCCTCAGAGCTGGATGCTCCTGCATCACTTGCTAGTGAAGTAGTGGAGCTTTTCATTATTTTATTTATGTAAATTGGGAGATGCCTACATCCATTTTTGTACAGTACCCCAGCGTATCCGGTCCAATCCTTCTTTCCATAATTATCCTTCCATTCATTTTGGACGATCATACTTAAGTTTCCCGCAAAGTGTAAGGACTTGCTCTCACAATTATTCTTTCATAATTTCCTTCTTCGTGTCTAAATTTTTTCCAAAAGCAAATTTAAGAATTAGCTACTGCATTTGAATAATATATCTAGGGTTGGAATTTGACCGGTCAACACAAGGCATTTTAACCGTATTTTTTTTGTGATAGACTTTCAAAGTTCTAAAACGTATTTTTTACTATTCACTCTTTTGCAAAAACGTCATTACTACCTTTTCAAACAATTATAAAGAAGTGCAATAATATTTGGAATTCTCTAATATTTGCTTTTATTGAAATAAATTAATTTCATGTTATTTAAAGTTATAGGTGTATGTTATTTAAAGTTATAAGTATATATTTGATAGCAGTAATATATTATATTGAGTGATTAATAATTAAGTACCGTAATATTTGGAATTTATATTATAATATTTGTTTTTATTTAAATAAATTAAATTTATGTTGTTTATATTTAAATAAATTAAGTTTATTGGGTTTATTAAAATTGAACTTTATCTAGATTTCGTGATATTATGATGGTGGAGAGGATGGGCATTGTGGAGGATAGTTTTGGTCAACTCCAAAGTTTTTAAGATGGAAATTTTTTTTTGAAGTTTTTTGTTTATTTGGTGAAAGAAATCTATTTGTTTTTACTGAAATTGTAACATTTAAATTATCTAATAGAAATCCAAATTGAGAAATTAAAATAGGAGTAGATTGATTGCAATGACAATGAGTTGGGTGTGAGTAAAATAGATTTCTAGATTTACTCATAATTTTTGTATATGTGTTTGGGAGAAGCACTGAATCTCGATGGTTTGGGAGTCATGGATCCCATCCATGAGTAAAACAACGTTTATGATTCAACAAATCATTTAGTCATGGTCACGTTGTTTTTTTCTTATTATAAATATGTGAGAAAAAATTAACACACTGGTGTGATTGAAAAATATTTTTTTAATTAAACTTTTATTGATGAAGGGTCGGTTTATTATCAAAACCTTTTGATTGAAGAGCAAAATTTTAGACATAAGGTTCCTCGACGGTCAACATAAAAACCTAAAACATCAAAAAAAATTATTTGACAGATAATAAAGAATTCAAATTCCAACCCTGAATATATCTAACGCCATATATTCATGATGAGAATTTGCTATAGCATTTAGCATATGCGTCCAGCACCATATATATTTTCTTATAAAAATGTCATAATAATACGGCATTTGGCATTGCATTTGATGTATACATTTAATACCATGTATGTTATACATTACACATTATATAATAGCACCACTCTCTTCAAACTTCTGAAATGTGAAAATACATAAATCTAATACCGAGTATATAATAGGATCACAATAACATCACTGTCTTCAAACTTCAAAAATGTGAAAGAGGGACAAAATGTATAAACTTCAAATTTCAGAGAATCTCGTTGGTTGTGAAGCCAATTTTGAATGGCTTTGAGGGTATTTTTGTTAATCAAAATTTCACAAAATTAAAAAATATGTTGGAAAACGAGATCAATTGTTACAGTAATAATTTTCCTTCTAAGTTTGAATGTCCTTAGATTAACTTACTTTTAATATTATATTATCCCGTCACTTTGTTGTTATTATATTATATGGATAGAAAATATTATTTATATTTTTATTTTTATTTTGGTTTATTATATTTTAAAATGATAATTTTTTTAAAACATAATTTTTTTTCCAAGTATAAAATTGGAAGAAATGTTTATAAATTAAAAGATTTGTAGTTTGCATAATAAGTCATTTATATAGATGTAGCTAGTTAAAGAGTATTAGTAGGTCAATTCAAATCATATTGAGTTAGTGGTGGGTTTTTTATTGACATGAGTGCTATGTTATTTTTGATCACAATAATAATTGTATGTTCCTATAATGTTGCTTAGCTCACTTCAAATCATATTCGATCACGGGTGGCTTTTTTCTTGGCATCAATGCCATGCCATTGTTGATCGCACTAATATTAAAATGTTCCCATAATGTTGTTTAGCTCAATTCAAATCATATTAGGTTAGGGGTGGTTTTCTTTTTGGTAGTAGTGCTATGCCATCTTTGATGACAATAATAATTGAATGTTGTACGGTGTGTGTGTCCATAATTGGGGGACTCAAAATCCAGATAAGTCACCAATATTGATTCTTAATGTGGAACAAGATCACTCAATCTTTTGTAATTATTTTTTGACTAGAATATGTTCTATTACATTAAATCATAAGTATTAAGGTATTATTTAAAACCCCTTGATTTATTTGTTTCTACAATCATTGTGAATTTTATCTTTGAGGTAAATTAAATACCATGCTATAGAAATCAATTCTTCAACAACCAAATATTCCACTATAAACCCTAACTTTGAGTTAAATACTTTATTACGAAATTTTCAATACATTTCACTCGTGGGTTGTTTATATATATATGTGTGTGTGTGTGTGTGTGTGTGTGTGTGGGAGTGAAAAGTGATAACATAAACATGAGAATGCTAGAAAAATCCAAATAATGATATACGATGATTTTGACACTCGAATCTATGCTAGCATTAGTAAAGAAAATACACAACAATTATTAAGTACATTGAACTAAAACCATACATCATAATAAAATCACCAAAAAAGTGATTTAACCTCGAAATCCAACTTAATCTAGTGATGCTAAGACATTATTAATCAATAATATATAGAAGATCGATTATGTTGGCTATATCTTGGCCTTTAAAAATTTGATTTCAAGAATAAAACCAATGCCTTTCGAATCTTGTTAGAGGAAAACATTCTAGTATTTTTGGTGTGAGAGGACATCATTGGGATCTATCGAGGTAGAAGGCCAAATGTCCTTTCCCTTTCATTTTCTTCTTTGTCTCTTGTTAGTAGCATTACCTTCTAGGTTCCCATTTTTATTTTTATTTTGGTAATTATTTCGCTATGATATTGGCAACTCAATGTTCCTTATGTCAAATGGGTACTTAATAAATTCAAGATTTGGCCATCATACCAATAATTAAAACCTCCTACTTCATCCACCTTTGTAGCTTTGAATTAGTGTTTTGCAACCTCTTCCTCTATAGTGATATCACTAACTCTTGTTTCATGGAGTCTTCAATATTTTTAAAAGAAACAACTTCTATCACATTTTCAATATATTACACAACAACAACTTCAATAACCTCTTCTTTTACTAATTATTTTTTTTAACCTTAGTCGTACACCATTCTTGTTTGTTTTAGATCCATTTTAGATTACACCTCCCCATTCAAAGGATTTTGGTCTCCAAAAGCTAGACATTTGAGGACATGGAAACACATGGCCACCACATTTTGTCATTGATTTTTAGTTTATTCCTACCATTGTTTTTGCACGGTAGGATTTATTCTCTCTCTCCCCTTTTATGTGCTTTGATGAAGCATGAATTATCCCCCTTGACTAATTGATATTTGTTTCCTCTTGTATAGAAAGTAGCATTCCTATCCAATAGGTATGGGTTTCCAAACATCATTTCAAATGTGATTAACAATGCAACTTCACAATCTACCTCATTGAAATAGTTAGCATTAATGGAAAACTTGATTTTATATAGTTGAGTGGTTTTCATAAAAGAATTTACTTACAACCATGCTACTGAAGTTCGTTGTAGTAGATAATAAGTTTCTAGACCAATCTCATCAACTAATGTTTTAGAAATTAGATTATATTGATAGCCATTATCAAATAGAGAATTTACCTTATGATTCTTCATTTGACCTTTGATTCAAAATATTACATGTTTATCTCTAGTATCTTTTGTCTCTTGCAATGTGGTGCAAACTATGGCTACTTTTAGATTAGAGGTTCTTTCTACAATTATTTTGTTGTCTTGGTGGATTTTTTTGCTTTCCTCTTGGACTTAAGCCATTGTGGACACAAATTGAGTTGAATTTTCCAACACTTCTCTTCTCGGTTATCGTCCACATGAGAATGTCTACAATGTCCATTAGGATCATTGGTTTTTTCAATTGTGGCTACCGTCTTCTTGTCTTTTCTCTTCTTAGTTTCCTCTTGGTATTTATGGTGTTATTCCTTGCAACTCTTTGATTCCTTGAGACAAATCTTGGATAAAGTTTCTTTGACAACATTTGTAGATCCATAGAGATGAGGATTAGAGAGTGAAACTTGAAATGGTTGTAATGTACTCAATGTTGATCAAAAGTACCACATATAATATATCAAATCAAACAATTGAATATGATCTATCTATTGTTGTTGGTACAATGAAAATGGGAAGATCTTATCAAAATTTATCAACTGTTCAATCCATGCGCCCATCACAAACAAAACCACATAGATAATTGATTCCAATTAGTGATATTTTAACCTCCAAAACTCTTATTGAGATGCTTTTTTTTTTTCTTTTCTTTTTTTGACTACGTGATCTTCCATGAGAATTTATACTTACAACTTGTTTTTTGCAAATTTAGCTTAGACAATTATAGGAGTTGATTTAAATTTCATGGCCCTAATTTTTCCCTAAAAAAATATGCATAAAAAAAAAAATAACCCACATTGGGTGAGGAAAGGGCTCTGATACCGGTGGTCAAGTGCCTTAGATATGAAAGTAGAATCACATACAAAACATCTAAAAACATGATGAAAATTATTTTCACTTTATTAATATCAAAACTCTTAAGGTAGGGTAAGACCTTATGATTCATCCTTTTATGAGGAAATCACTCTTATTCACTTCCTTCTTCAAGGGGGGAAGCTCTTACCAAGCCAAGCTGGATTACAGTATTCTTCCACGACTCCCATAAGGAGCTCTTCATCCTTATTTATAATTTTACCAAGATAAATTTAGAGAACTCTAATCACAACAAATTTTGAATTACCTAGTGGACCATG
>APFE031135422.1:0-13079 GCA_000404065.3 Pinus taeda
TTTCATTTATAACAAATAGAGAGGGGAGACCTTTCTAATGTAAAGGTTTCATTCTGTTAAAGAACCTGTTGATTGTTAGCTCCAGATTTTGACATTTCTCTTCTAGCTATACATTCAAGCTCTTCTTGGTCAACACCTTCTTCACTTGAAGTATAGTCTATGTTCTATCTGCTACTCCCAAATCTTCCAGCTCATACCAGTTTCTTGAATTTAAAAATTTGATTATCCTATTGGATGTTGCTTGCATGTCTCCCATCTCTTCATTAGTAGTCGAAATAGCTTCTATGGAATTTTCAATTAATTCTTTCTGCTCAAAGAAAAGTTGGATGCTGGGAAAAATTTCATTCATTCCATCAATTATATTATTCCAAATAATCTCCTTCACTCTTCCTAGAGTGTTTCCAATAGATGATTCTTTTTATGATTTTTGTAGTGCTTCAATCAATGTTTTTCCATTTGCATCCCCACCAAATGGTTACTTTTGGCCCTTTTGATTTGATCTTGCAGCACATTAACTTGAGATTCTAGTATTTTAATCTCCTCAGTTTGCATATTCATGCCTTCCTTTGATCTGGCCAGTTGTTTTGTGTTGCTTCCCGCTCCTGTGGTAGCACCTGCTAGAGTGGCTATGGGGGGGGGTTGTTACCGTAAGGGCCTCCATTGTTGTGTTGGCCATCTCTCTTTCCTTTTCTTTTTCTTGTACCATTTTTTCCATCTCTACTTCCATTTGTTTTATCTAGAGATACTGCTCCACTATTAATTTCACCATATTAGCCTTTTGGCTCTCTGTTTCCTCTATCTCCTTGGTCATTGGGTCATGTATGGCAGGCATCTTGAGCAACTTCTTCAAAGATGCTATATCCATCTCTTTCTTCTTTATTATTTCTTCATCTGCTTTTATATGTGAGGTATCATCCCCAATCTTCACTACTAAGTCTTCTAAAGACTTAATTTTATTGTCCTTTGATTGTGATGAAAACTTTTCCATATTTAATTGAGATTGAGCATTTGACAGAGCTACCTACATTTTAAACAAGTTCATAGAAGTGTTGGTTAGAGTAGATGAAATCATTTCACCTATTTTCTTGTGCATTTCTAGCTGGTCAAGTGGATGGACACTTCTGGCATCAAACTCAAAAGAAGTTTGCTTGTCATTTCCTCGAGTTTTGGGCTCTATTGTCTATGCTTCCAAGAATTCCATGTGCATTTGTCCTTTTTCTGAATGGAAGGCAGAGAGAATTCTGCCTTGTGTAGTTGCACTATGTTTCCAAAATTGAGCATAAGTGTTCCTGTTCAATACCTCATTCTTGATTTTAATCTCCCTAAATGTGTCAAATACTATCTCTTCCATTTCTTGAGTCACATTAGTAGATGATGAAACCTGAAGAAACAACTGCCTTTCTGAAATCAGAGTGGCATGAAAATATTTCCCTCTAGCTGAGGATGAGTGTAGAATGTCAATGATATTGATGATTATTTTCTACGGTGATCCTTTTTCTATGTCGATGTGATTTCTAGGATTTTTCCTATTTTTCAGCTTGAATTCTTTCATAGAAGTATCAGTCCCTGGTGATTGATCTTCTCTTGTCCTTTTCCATGTTATTCCCTATTCTGGTTCTTTTCTTTTTTCAGTTCTATCTTCGGTGGTATGTTTTTCCTGTTGTCTTGAAGTCTATGCACTGGAAGAATAAATAACTTGTTCCTCAAGTTGTTTCAATGTATTAGGCATCCACTCAATATGGTTCATGTATTTCTCAATTTCAAGCCTTTGAGTGTGAATATAGGTTGTTGACTTGTTTTCCACCCTCTTCTTGGAGATGATAGCACATGAGTCATAGGACCATGTAAAATGGTTGGTGAAATTAATTTCCTTCAATCTTTTATTTTCCTCCTCCCGTGCTACTTTTTTGTTACAAATGAAGGGACCAATCTGAGATTTGATCCTAAACTATGACCTTTTCTTAGTTTCTATAAAGTGCACTTCATCTGCACTAATCATTTGTCTGATGTACGCAAGTGAAAATATCCATGGGGAGTAACTTTGGCAGCTTGTAAGGGGCCAACTCGCATCCATATACTCTCAATTCAGTGTAATTATGGTACATGTACCAATCACCTATTCTTGCTTGGCTTGTAAACTGCATAATCCTTCTAATTTCTTCACTAAACTTGGGTTCTGTAGTCCCACTAAGGAGCTTCATTGCTGGGTGAACAAACATTTCTACAAATATCTTGTAGCTAGTGTCCTTTTGGTCATTCATCACCAATGTTGTCCAAAAAATCATAGATTTGAGTTCACCTTCTTCATTCATCTTGCTCATTGTAAAATGGAACCTGTCTATCTGAAAATAAACCAACATATACACCAAAACTGAGGAGTAATGAAACACTTCCTCTATGAAGAAATTGACAAGCTTCTCATGAATGGCATCTACTAAAAGTTGGCTAAAATTGAAGAGAAGAGAGGGCTTGGATTCTATTGATAGAATATACAAGAAGGATATGATAACTTCATCAAGTCATTGATCTAAATAATGGCCAAGTAAATAAGAGAGAACATTGACAATCTATCTAGTTCTGTCAGTGAAAAAAGAGAAGGAATAAGGAGGATTCTTGCTTGGCAGAGGTTTGTGCTCAATCATGAAGAGTTCTAAGGTTTTAGCTCTTTTAGAAAAATCAAGCTTCTGATACATTTTAGTGAGAATCTCATGGGAAAAGAGAGTAGTTCCTTCAATAACAAGGGCCTGCATCATTTGCATAATGGACTTGGCATCAATGGTAAACAAAATATGTCTTGTTGGGGCCATCACTGCCCTTTGTTGTGTATTGTAGCATGAGTGGCATTTCCTGATCAGTTCTGGGCAACTATGTGTTTTAGGAAAAATATAACAAGGTATATTAGTGTCCCAAACACCTATGTCATCCATCTCCTCCACAAATTTATCCTCCCCCCAAGTGTATATTTCAAACAAATCAAACTCTAAGAGTGCTTCATGTATCTTAAAATCATTTTCTGCAAGTGGTATGTGATCCAAATCTTCCTTGTTCCTTTTTCTTTGGTGCCATGGTTGTCTTCTCTGAAAACATGTGAAACTGTTATGTGTTGAATTTGTAACAGAAATGGAAGAGAAGGAAATGGGAATCCAATGAGGGAGGAAGGAAAGGGATTAACGAGAAGTGGGATTCGAGAACGGAAACATTTGATCACTGCAGAAAAATGGATCTTTCTTTGATTGCACTACTACTTTCGTATGCACTGTGTGCTCTTTGTGTATGTATGGAGGGAAATGAAATGCACCTGACAGTAGAAATAGCAATTAAAATTTGAAAATGGCATGACATGGTGCTTTTATGGATTTGGAGTGATGTCGTTGGATTGGCCTTACTTGGTGCAAATCCATTGGCTAACGGTCTAGCTAATTAAATGCATAATGGCAAGAATGGAGGTGATAGGTCAGATGGGAAGGGTTGGTGTCATGAGGTGGAGGGGGCAATCAAATGGTCACAATGGCAGAACAATTTAAGTAATGACATAAATCACTTTTTGGGGGGCCCGGGGACTGTATGAGAGGGGTCGGTGCGAAATTATGAGCGCGTGACACATCAGTGGTTGGAAAGCACTGATTTCGAACCCACCCCCAGGATTAACCTTTAGAGGGTGAGGGCGGGCCGTAAAAGGACACGAGCCATCGAATCATGAGGGGTGAGTGGGGATTTGGTGAGAGATGGTGGGTAGATAAGATAGGATGTGATGGATGATTGTGTGGTGGGGTAGGGAAATAAATGAGGGGTGGCAGACTATAGGGATAGAGAGTATAGCATAAGGTTATGAAACTTAATATTGAACCCCTTCCCATTTTAATTTTTCTTCCCAACCTTGGGAAAACATTGATATTTTCTAACCTAAAGAACTTATCATGTCTTTTTTCTTTGAATCTTCAGTCTACCTACCCTTATTTTCTAGTCTAGCATTTTTTTCTTTTTCATTTGCAGGGTGCACTTGGACTTGCAGACCCTTTCTCTTTTTATATCTTTCTTATATTTTTCTTTTTAATTCTATTCTACTCTATCACTTATCTCTCCCCTTGGTCCAGATTAAACGGTTGAAGCAATTTTATTTCTACCTAGCTACTGATTTGCCAAGATTGAACTGTTTGGTAGATCTTTATTTTCTACCCTATCAATAGAAATTGAAATTTTTTCAATCATGCTTAGAATGTATGATTTGAACCACATTTGGGGTTTTATTTTTCTTCCTTTATTTTTCTTTTGTTCTTTTTCTTTTTATATACCCTCTTTTCATTTCTTTTCTTTTCTCTTTTTTTTTGTGAAATCAATTGAATATTGGAATCTATGAACAATTTGAAATATGAAAACTGAAAAAAAACTCAATCACCTTTAGATCCTATAAATTATAGGACCCTAACAAACTGGATGATCACTCAGTTTTAAACTAGTTACACACCCGAGACTGAGCCTCCACTAGTTATACTAATAGTGAGATCTAGTTACACTGATAATGACTCAAATTAATAATCCTAATTGCTACATATTAGATATCAATCATGTATAACTGAACTCAAGTGTCTCCTAATTGAATTAACTGATTTAACTAAAAGATAAGTCCCATGCCAGTTTAGTTATATTCCTCCAAATATTTCTTTTGAATTAAAAGTAGAATTAATCTTAATTTAATTAAGTGAAATTAAATTAGGAATCTCTTGTTGTATTTTCAATGCTCCCTCTTGGAAAGAAAGGGATTCATATCTACCCCAATCCAACACCTTTCGAATGTACTGCATGAAACACCTCTTAATTTTTTTGTCACTGCTGCAACATTTGCAACTGAGAAGCATACATAAAAAACTAATAACAATAAAATTTGAATCAACTGTGTCTACAACTATCTACTGGGAAAACTATGTTACTGTTGACTTTTCTACTAAGCGTCTCTTCTCTACTATCAAAAATTCCTTGCACTCCTCAGTATCTAACAAATGTTGATCCTCCTACTAGTGCATATTGTGGGCTCCCTATTGCAAGGTAATGATACATTAGAAAAACACAACTCAATGGACCCTGCCCAATTTTTGAAACGCTTGGACTAAGGTTTCATATCAGCCCACCTCACACCTGGAGGCATAGTTGGATTTTATCCCTCTACCCACTTGGCTATTGGAGGTCTATGCTTGAGTGGATGTCCCCACTCGATCTCCTCTCTTCTTCTCCATTTTTGGTTGCTCCACAACTTCCGTGAGGCTTCTTTGAAGGCTCCATTTTCATAGGTAAATTAGGGTCCCTCTCACCCACCAAGTCTATAACCTTGTCCTTGCTCCTCAAGGATTTGCTCGCATATCCTACATCAATTTGATACTATTTATTGACTCTAGTACCTATCTACTCGACCTACCCCATGGCTATGTGCCAGAGAATTTTTTTACCTTTATTGGATATCACATCATAACAACAATATGCTAACACTACTAAAGATATGTGATTCTTCTTTAGAATTGGCACAAACAACACATATTTTAGATTGAAAGGGGAACCTAACTCCCTCTGAAAAGTAATTGTACCAATACCAGTCATGTTGTACCTTCCATCATCTCGAAATGTAATGCTCCTCTAGAGATATTTCTCCTCTAAGTCACTAAATAATTCTATATTCCTTGTCATGTGGAATAAGGCACCACTATCCAGATACCACACGCTCCCCATCATGTTTCTTTATATGCATGTGATGAGAGTGAAATCAAGCTCAAACTGGGAAGCCAAATCTTCACCCAATGCTTCTACTATAGGCTCCTTCTTGCTCTCCTTCTTGTGTGGACACATCATGGCATAGTGACGTGGTAGTTGGAACACTTGTTTTTGGACAAGTATTTCTTCTTTCCCTCTTGGATGGAATCAACCTCACGTTGGGACTTATTTCCCTTGACCTTATTTCCTTTTCTGACTAATGCAAATCCATCTTCCTCTTCTTTGGATGAGGTCCCATCTCTAGTGTCCTACCTTATCTCTTCTTGCACCATGTCAGAACGCAATATCTCCCAATTTGGTAGATTCTCTCTCCCATTTACTAAATCCTGGTAGTTGTGCCAGCTCTTGGGAAAGCATAAAAGTGATATGATTACCAAATAATCATCAACAGCCGTAATACCAACACTCCCAAGTTCATCTTGACATTAGGTGAACTTGCTTAGGTACTTTGGTATTGTGTCTCCCTTTTCCATCTTGATCTTGCAAAGATTGTCCTTTAGTGCTAGCTTCTTGTGGTCATTATTATTTTCAAACAAGTCTATCAAGGCTTGCCACATAGCATATGGATTCTCCTTCCCATTTAGTTTTGTTACAATATGATCTTGAACACCTTCTAATATGATCCTCCTCGCCTTTGCCACACATTTTCTATGAATCCTTCAACCTATTATCTTCCAACATTGCCTCCATATTTTCCTTCCATGCTATGTACATCAAGCTACCCTCAGGGGCATACTCAAGTCTCAATCCATAAAACGACATCTTGCTGACTCTCAAGAATGATACTGCAAATTTGATTCACTTGCAAAGACACACTCGAATTCTTCTCTTCTATTATGATTCTTGCTCTAATACCATGTAGAAATTCCTTGTAGATTTAAATTTCTTATGTAATCTATTTAAATCAAAAGACTTGAATATATTATACCAACTACAAAAATAATTAAATGAACGAGATATCACAAATCATACATTAGACATAGTTCAATCACACCTCATACAATGATTTTCTAGGTGAAAGAAACTGCTCAAAACCCATCATATCTATATATTTCATAAGTCAAAAAATAGTGACAATTTACAATGCTTTCTCAAGCCTAACCAACCTTTGTGCTAGTACAATCTATCTCACTACTAAACAGTGATTATGCTACAACTTATAATACACTTCCCTTGAACTCCAATATCAACTGGGAAAATCGACTAATCTGCATGCATCAGTTAATTTAAATTGATTGATCAGTTTAACTAGATAATCACTTAGTGTGAAATTAGTTACACACCCTTGATTGAGCCTCCACTATTTCTACTAACAGAGAGAACTAGTTACATTGATAATAACTCAAGTTAGCTAATATTGATTGCTAAAAATTAACAATCAATCATGTAGAAATAATGCAAGTGTCTCCTACTTGAATTAACTCATTTAACTGAAGGATAAGTCCCATATCACTTCAGTTCAATTCTTCCAAATAGCTCCTTGAAATTAGAATTCAAATTTCTCCTAATTTAATTAAGACAAAATTAAATTTGGAATTTCTTGTTGCATTTTCAACATCTTTATCCCATATTGTTTTCCCACAAAACTTACTAATGGCATTAATATTCCAATCTAAAGTGGAATATCCCCTCTCTATATATAAAATCCTCCTAGTAATTAAAGTACATAATTTCATGCATTATGAGATAAGACACATTTTCCTTTTGTTAATTTTTAATAATATCACTTGTGATGACTTGTTTAATTAATATTTTTCATAATAAGACCCTATTGTATCCATTGTACCTATATTATTAACATGAATACCCAACCATCAAAGGTGAAGTGATTGAACCAATCTATGTTATGAAATGGAAACCACCAAAAAAAAATCTGACATACACCTTCTCCAACATCCCTGAGTCAAACATCCTGTCGAGAAAATGTATTAGGTATGTAGTGGCTTCCTCCTTCCATTCATGGATTATTGTTGCTCCTCTTCATTTCCATGGTCTCCTCGAATTTGAAGTCACGAAAATAAATATCATGGGGGTTTCCTTGATCGAGATCACGGGCATATGGGCATAGTAATATCATATGTGTTTGCACCGAAGGATGAGCGATTTCACCTCCACAACATTGAGCTTTTTTCGGTGAGCATGAGAAGGTTGGATGATGCATACGTTGTTAATATTGAGTTAGTGGTGCTTCATGAAATCAGGCACCTCATTGGGTTGGACCATCCCATTTCCCATGGCCCCATCATGTTTCCCAATCTTGTAACTAGAATGGTAAAGCATGAATTGACCAATGATGATAACGATGGTGCCACGAATCTCTACATATTATTTTCCAATGGTAGATTTAAGTATTATTTGTAGAAAGTCCTTGTGATATTTGTTTAATGAAATTCAATAAAAAGATAGTTAATATGTATGGAAGGACTAGTTATGATTGTGATTTATTTTTTAAAACAATAAAATAAAACACCATTTTACTCAAGATAAAATCTTATATTTCTTAAAAGTAAGTTTATGTCATTCTAAACACTCTATGGAAAGTACAATGAATAGGTAAGGGATACACTTTTCAAATTATCACAAGTAGAGAATAAAAGTTAAGGGATGTAGAAGAGTTTGTTGGTATTAATTTTCCTTAAAATTAAATATTTGTTGATACTCATTTTCATTGAAAATAAAATAATTATTTTTTTAAACTTGTAAAAGATGGAATATATTTAATGTAAAATTATATTTTAATTTATTATGTTTAAGTTTGAAAAAAATGTTATTATCCAATCTATATATATATATATATAGACACACACACATATGCTAGAGGAACCCACTTGCCTAACACATAGGTCTTAGTCTATGATTTCGAAGTCATTGTTTTTCATCCTTTCCTTACATAGCATGACATTAAGGTCTGTCTTTGAATTGTTGGTCTTGCTTCCTCAATCAACGATTGACATCCTAGACTTTCCAAGTATCCCTTTCAACTGCCTAGTTTTTGTATGTGGGGTATAGTACCCAAGAAACGTTTTGATTTGGTTCTAATATTTTTCTCTACCATAGCTTTCTAATGTTACAATGGGGAATTCTATGGCTTATTGTGCTTCATTTTTTGTTGTATTGTTTCATGTTCATATCTAGTAGTGAGGTTTGGTCTATAATGGGTAATCCTTTTCTTTGGTGTCATGTGGGTTGTCCATTTCTATTAAATTGTGGCCACCCATTTCCTCTTCTTGAATCTAGTCACAAAATATGGTTTGTAGCTTGGTTATTGTGTTTTGTGCCAAATCTTCTGGTCTAAAAATTTCATGAAGGGGTTAAAGCATATTGCATTGATAAGTTCCTCAAGTATACTGTAAATTCCATTGTTGTTCATGCATTACTTTCTTGTCACAAGAAATTTTCACCTACTAAGGGTCACTGCAATTCAGAGTCATTTTAACTTTATATTTAGAAACAGCCTTGACTCGGTTTAGGTCTTTGTATCATGAGGATTTCAATTGTTTTGGATATTATCCACTACCATGCTCTGTGGTTTTTTGGGATGAAATAGTCCTCTATGTGATCTCTATAACATTTTTCCTTGTGATTTTGGTTTTAAGTCTTCAAGTTGGTCTTGGAGTCACTCTACCTCATGTTAGTTGTGCACTTCTCTGAAAAAATATGCCACATCGACAGAAAATGCAATCCATATGGGAGGTACCAACAGTAGCTCTACTTCTCAATCCAAAAGACTATTCAAATGGAATTCAGTACCAACCTTATTTTTCTCAACCCCTCAGGAAATCAAAAAGGAGATTCGACACCTTGAATCTCATGAATTTTATGACAAAGCCTACTTATCTAATTCTAAGGTGGGTAATCAGGATTGCAAATGGATTCCCAACCCTAGAAAATTTAGAAAAAGGAGGTCTCACTTCTTAGATTATGTTCGAGGTCACTAGTAGCTCGACACCTTATTTCGTTTGGCTACAAGTTGGAAACCCAAGATGCGGTGGAGAGGAAATCCACTCAAATTTCAAAATTATGAATGAGGAATCTACTTGGATTCCAGACGCTGGTCAGACTAGGGAATGGAAGAAGAAGTATTTGAACTCAATGGTATTACAATGGTAGATGAAATCTATGTTGGGGCCAGTTTTGAAGGAAAAACAACTTGAGAGGTATAATTTCTTTACCTCTTTGGAAGACATTAAAAGAATGTTGATGAACCAACACTTCACACTGAATAGGATGGATGCAAGGCTTTCCCATGTGGAGGGACACTTATAATGTGACTTTGGAACTAATTCACCTCTAGGTTGAGTGCAATAGACCCAACACCCATTTCATCTTCCGAGTCTAAATGATTCTCTCACGTGTCATCTTTTTAGTTCTCTATTATGTATAGCTTGGATATCCCAACAATAAGGGATTTCATAATCTCTTTTTTAATTTGTATCTAGTTGTATGGCATATTTTGGGATGAAGGTTTCTTTAGGAAACTTTTGGTCTCTCGGAACCTTGGTAGCCCAATAAATACACAAAGAAATCATGTGCTCGATAGATTCTATAATGATGTATATATAAGCATTTTTTAGCAATATAATGTATTAATTAAAGAAAACACACACACAACAATAACAACATTAAAATATTTTTTAATTAGTTAAAAAAATAATATAAAAGCCATTGGTAATGAGTCAAGAAATTGAAATTACAATTTAAGAAAAGTGTTTCATATTTTAAAATAAATTACAAGTGAATCATAATTTCACAATAATAATAACATTGTGTAGAATTTAAAAAATCTCCTAAAGAAGAAAAAATAAGGATCTAATAAGAATTTTTTATGAATAGAATGTGAAAGAGATAAAAATGGTTTGAAATAAAATAAGAGTTTTTATTAAATTTTTTCACACTTTTTTCTATTAAAACCATGTATTAGTTTTATATCTATCTATAAATCATATCTAAATATATATAATATATAATATATATTTATAATATATTAAATTAATAATTAATAATGTATTTGTTTAATGAGTTTCAAAATAAAATGAAAATTAGAATATTGAAAGGGATTAGAAAAATAAAATTGAAGATTTTGTTGTTTTTTAATTCTAGACATACAAGATGGTTATG
The DNA here is from genome assembly GCA_000404065.3 of Pinus taeda. Classification (NCBI taxonomy): domain Eukaryota; kingdom Viridiplantae; phylum Streptophyta; class Pinopsida; order Pinales; family Pinaceae; genus Pinus; species Pinus taeda. The sequence goes on from APFE031135422.1 coordinate 10,879, forward strand.
CCAAAGCTAAATCCAAAGAAACCAAATCAACAAACATGTGGGTAAAATATTTTAACCTAGTAAAGAAATTCTAAATTTTAAAAACGCATAAACATAATTTTTACCACATTCCATTTTAAAACATGCAAACCAATTGTCGCTCATCCATTTACAAGATATAATTTTTAACACTATAAAGTTTCTTTAAAGCTTAAAAACATATTTATTCCTCAAACATGGTCAGTTCTCCCTATTCCAACATTTTCTACAAACTTAATAGTGGTATTTGTATTCCAATATTGAGATATTGGTATTTGTCATTGGTATTGGTATTTGTCATTCATGACCCTTGCGCCTTATCAACTTCATTTAAAACCTAATGCCCTTAATTTTCCCTCTCAACCATGGTCAAAGACTTGAGTATCATTCATTGTGCGTAAATATCCCTAATGGTGTCCATAGCATATTTGGAGGTCAAAAATCCAATAGAGATGGTTAATATCATGGTTTAAGTCCTCAAATATGGTGCTTGAGCTCTATTATTTTATTTAGGGTCTAAATATTGATTGCATCTGAATTTGTACAATATAGGTGTAGTGGAAGGTAAATGTAGCACATGACTTCACACATTATGGGTGCTCTTTTTAGATGGGATCTATTTTTCTTTTGTTAATATTTAATGTAGTTTGTACTGAATTGTTTGATTAAGAATTCCATAGTATGATCATAGTATATCCACTATACTTGTATTGTTGATGCAACCCCTACATGAGTACCCAACAATTCAAGGTGAAGTGATTGAAGTAATCCATGTCAAATCCATGATTAAAGAGACAATCATACCCCATATTTTACTCATAATATACACATTGCACATGCCACTAGAAATTGATGATTTTATTATGCAAAGAGATAATTGGCTATATTGAGAAGCTTATTATATAGGTATAAGTTTTAAGAATTTTGGTTCATTTTTAAAGTTACACAACCATTTGCTACTTTAAATACATTGAAATGTATTATTGGAATGCATGTGTAAGTTGTAAATAGTTGGCAGTTTTTGTCATTGATGTCAAGTTCCGTCGTGAATTTCAAGTTCAAGGAGAGTTTTTTGGTTTTATATCCCTCTTTGATAGCTTTCCAAGGGTATATGGAACTTCATCTAACTCCAAAGGAATGAAGAAAAATTTGAGTTTGAATTCATGGATCCCAAACATAGTTTCAAATGATAAAGGTTCGAGGGTATCTAGTTGTCTGAGCATTTGGGTTGATCAGGGTGCACCAAGGTGGACCCTGCCAAACCAAAGGTGGACCTCAATATGACATGGAAACACACATGGAGATAGGTGGCAGTGAAAAGTGGTTCACATGGAAAAAAAGTGACATGTTGATGATGCAACACCTTAAGGTAAAGACTCATTATATGTGGCTTTACCTCCTTTGGATGGTCAAAGTGACACATGAAAGTATTGGTGGAATTAATATTTTAGTACAGGCGTCATTGAGGTGGCAATGACATGGAACAAATAACGACATGGCACTCTATGGCTATAACACATGGTAGGTGACATTGACATTTTTAGGTAGCCAAGTGGCCCTTTTTCATTTTCAAGTTACATGTGGTAGTGATGTTGCAGTTTCATGGTATGACAGGTGGATAAGAGATAATATCATGATGATGTGGCCTGACAAGTGGTAGAGAAATGATGTGGAAAGTGATTTTGCAATGACATGGTTAATGATGTGGCAGGCCTCAAGATTCACACCAAGAAGTGGTTTTTTAAACTTCCTAGTGTTAAATTATTTTATTTTTCTAAACAAATTTAGATTCTATAGGCAAAAGGCCATATGGGAATTCGAGCATTGGGTTGTGTAGGTGTTGATTCATTGATGTGGGAATCGAATATTGAATCCCTAGATCCATTCACATACAAATTTTAAAAGTGCTTTCCGACCATATGACTATCTAGTGGCAAGGCATCAAGTGTGAAGGGATGTGGGGACCAAATCTTAGAAACTCGGATCTAGGCCTTAGTACCACTATCAAGGTCAAAGTGGGATCCATCACAAGTTTACATGTTTGTTGAGCCATGAGGCATTCATTAGTGCAATTTTGTTTGGAAGGGAAGTGGGGATTAGATACCAAATCCCTGGATTTATCTAGATGTGAGGATATTTGGACTTGGGCTACATCTGGGTATTCTCTGTCTTGAAAATTGGTC
>APFE031135423.1:11427-27629 GCA_000404065.3 Pinus taeda
AAATCTATTCAGTGGCTAAAGAGGGCAAAATTCACTAGCAAATAAACAAATATATATGATTTGACCAGAGGTTTGCATTAGTCCATAAAATAGATGGATAAAGTTACTTCTTGGCTATCAAAAAATCTCAAAGAAACAACGGGAAATGCTCTAAAAAGAGTATTATAATATGTTTGCATATATGAAAAATAAACCATTTCATAAAAAGAATATTGTCAAAATTTGGTATTTAAATTATTTGTCATGGCCTATTCTAATTTATAGAAGAAATAGTTTTCTTCCACTGGAATTCACCAAAACCAGGTAATACAATTTCAAGATTTTTTTTGTTGTTGTTTAAAATACATTTGTGAAGGCATAAATGGATTCAACATTCCACCAAAACTAGATAATACAATTTCAAGAATTTTTTTGTTGTTTAAAATACATTTGTGAATGCATAAATGGATTCAACGCCGTAAAAAACCCCATGGACAATCAAATTATGCAAATTAAATAATTTAAACCCAACTTTTTAAAAATAGGATTTTGATTAAAAATTAACAAACCCCCATGGGCAGTCAAATTATGCATATTAAATAATTTAAACCCAACTTTTTAAAAATAGGATTTTGATTCAAATTAACAAAAAAATTTGTCGTGATAAGTTAGACTACGCCATTTTTAATTACCTTACTAAGCTTCTTTTTTTGTTGAATTGGCCCATGGGAAATTTGAACTTTGAATCTCATGTTCTACATAATACTTCTTAACACAATAATTGTCTGTTGAGCTGCTCCTCATGGATCATTTCTTTTAGCAAATATTATATATATGTTTAAGATTTATTAAAAAATAACAATTTTTTGTCCTCCCCATTTAATGAAAATTTGTGATTAAATTTATTAATTTACCTGCATTTTATAAATGGATATTTGTGATTATTTTCATTATTAAAAGGTTTTCTTAACTCCTTCAATGATTTCCAACTCTCAAATTTGAATTGTTACCAACCATTCTTGCTTGTATCTATGCACTAAGTCTCTCAACATTTATCATCTATTAACTTACATAGCTAGGATAGTTACTTAAGATAGGAAGGCTATTTAAATAACAATCCAATACTTATGATTGATTAAGAAATCATTTTTTTTAATATAAGAAAAATTGTTCATAGGTCAAGACATATACAATTTTCCCTTTTATGGAATATCAATAAATTATTTCATTTTTTGAGAGATACCAATTTTATGTAGACTTACTTTCATATATAGTAATTAATAAAAACCTATTTTTCCCTTTATGGAATATAAATAAATTATTTCAAATAATACTAATATATTCTTTTTAAAATACCAATTTTATGTAGACATGGTAGAGGTGGGGTGGAATCAGAGGCCCCATGATGTTATCTTGGGCAAAGGAAAGGAACTCAACGCATCCTTTTTCACCAAGTTAATGAACTACAATGCCTTCCCTCCTCCAAGAAATCCAGTGCTATCGGCTTGGAAAAGAAAGGGACAAAAAAAGTTTCGTGCAAACCCTCAACCTCACAACGCAATGTTGTAGTGGGCTCCGAACAGACAAGTGCATAAGAAATACATCAAAATCAAACTTAGACAAACAACTACTACAAACCCAGGGTAAAAAAAATACCAATTCTAGATATTCAAGACCCATATGTTGTTGCATATAGAGATTTCATGCAGGAACATGTATTCATCTGCAAATTCATGGGAATCTAGCCCACAGAGAAAGCACTAAACTAGTGGATTCATACCAAATGGCGCCCAAAATGAGAAATAAGACTGCAGTTAGGATCCAAGGGCTTCTTCACAGTCATATTTGATCTACTGGAAGGCCATGACCATATTTTTGAAGGCAGACTATATTTCTTCAATTTGACAAGACTATATATGAGGTATTCGGAGGACAAATTCACTCCTGAAAAAGAATATTTCACTAGGGTTCTCATCTTGGTAAGACTTTACTCACTACCCATGAACTATTGGTCACCATGTGTGTTGAAAGGAATAGGAGACAAGTTGGGAGAATACATCAGAATGTAAGAGGGTAATAGGAATGATTACTATGTCTCATATGCTAGAATTTGTGTCTACTTGGATGTATCAGGGGTGCTTCCGGAGCCCATCAAGTTGGTTTTCTGAGATGAAATATGGCTCCAAAACATAGACTATGAGCACATATCATCTAGATGCAGGAAATATCATGACTATGAGCATCTCTTTAGAGGTTGTCCCTAGAACATCTCTCAAGAAACCAACACACAAACACAAAGGAAGGTGTCACCAAGGCTACATCCAAATTCAGGAACAACAGGAAGAATCAAGGAAAACAGAACCAACAACACTCAGCCAACAAAAACAAGTTCGAAGCCCTACAAGAAGAAATTAAAGAACCAACTTTAGATGAACATGTTGAGGAGGGAAGCAAAGTGTTAATCGGAAACTCAAAAGCACAATATCAAAATCGAGGAGATAACACCAAGCACAACGAAGCTGAGAACAACCAGACAATAGAAGACATCGACATGGACCTTGAATCCTCAAAAAACTCAACAGAGGACCATGTCATAGAAGAAGCTATTGAAGGAGTGGATCTCAACTCGATAACAGAAGCATGGGACAAAAGTGGTATGGTTGCCATACCCGAGGAGTATATACAAAAAATCGAAGGGGAATATCTATTACAAGAGGAGTTAAAACAAGTCACAACTACGAATCTCCCAGAAGATATGGCCCATAGAGGAATTATATCAAACATCACAGCAGATTAGTAGAACCCCAAAGGTCTAAGCCCAAAGTAAGGAAGGAAGACCATGAGCCAAATCCTCTAGGAACTAGGAGACAAATTAATCAATGAGGGAAATATAAGAGCTCTCACACTAACCCCCCATCTTTCCCAATGAATTGCATCTCATGGAACATCAGAGTCTTAAATAACCCTAGAAAAAAATACTTTTAAAACAAATACTATTAGTTAGCAAACCAAACATAGTACTCCTCCATGAGACTAAGCTTACAATGGATAATTTTCTGACCTTGCAAAGGTAACGTTGCAATGGTTATAGCTATTTAGAAAGCACAACTCATGGAACAAAAGGAGGTAAACTAATTCTATGGAAGACTCTCAATATGCACTTAATTCCTCAATAACAACCAGAAGCTCTATCACATTGGTTGTCAAAATCATATGAACCACTAAAAATATTTGTGTAACCAACATCTATGGACCCTGAGGCAGATGAAAAGATTCAATATTATCCTCTGTCATGAGAACCCTTGAGAACATACCCCATCCATTCAAATAATCTTTTTTTGGGGGGGGGGGGGGGGGTGGGTTGTGGGGGGGGGAGACTTAAAAAGGATCCTCAACCTGTCAGAAAAGAAAGGAGGCCTAAGGAAGTTAGACATAGATTATAAAGTTTTTCAAGAAACCATAGACAAAATGGACTTGGTGGACATACAAACAATGAATGGTACCTACACTTGGAATAATAGAAGAGGAGGGGATAGGCAAATAGCCACAAGGCTAGATAGATTCCTTATCTTAGAAGCTCTATACTTGACCTCATGGGAAACTAAGTGTATAATATTACCCCAATTAGGATCATATCACTAGTCGATAGCTCTAAGGATTCATATCTCCACATCCCCCAATATTACCCCTTTAGATTTGAAGCTTTTTGGCTAGAGTATCCAAAGTGGGAGAACTCTCCTCCACATACCTAAACTTGAATGTACCAATTCTAGCGTAAATTAAAGCACATAAAAAAACATAATTAAATTATGGAACAAAGAAGTATTTGGAAATATAATCAAGGGAAAAAAGGAGTTAGAGCAGAGCATGTAGGTTCTCCAGCAAAGAATCATCCAAAATGGTATCACAAAACATATGAAAGAGGAGGGAATGGCTCTTCAAAAAACATGGGAAGAAAGGACCAAGTAAGAGGAGAAGCTTGGCAGCAAAAATCAAGAATCTGCTGGCTCAAGTGTGGAGAAAGGAACTCCTCTTTCTTCCATCACACCATGGTCCAACATAGGAGGAACAACAGAATCCTCAGCCTTAGAATCGAGGATGGGAGAATTGTTAACTCCTAGTGGAGATTTAGAGTGAGATAAATAGTTTCTATAACAAGCTCCTTCAGGAACCCATGGTCGACAGGTCCTAGGCCATTATAATACTAATAACATTCCCACCATCCTCAACTAGGATCACAAAAAAATCTCCTTAGAGAGGTTTCAATGCAAGAACTAGAGGAAGCGATGATGGTCATGCCCAAGGGCAAAGCTCCTGTACCTTATGGTTTTACCATTGACTTTTTCAAAAGTTGTTGGCCCTTCATCAAAGATGAAGTTCATGCTCTGATGAAGGACTCAAGGATTAGAAAAACATTTATGGGTTCCATGAATGCCACTTTACTAACTCTCATCTTAAAGGAGGAAGGAGTCGATTCCCATCACCGATTTTGACTAATAGCCTTGTGCAATGTAATCTACAAAATCATCTACAAGGTTCTAGCCAATAGGATCAAGACTGTCCTACCCCTTCTAATCTCAGCCAACCAAGCCAATTATGTGGAAGGCAAACAAATCCTAGACAATAATATCCTCTCTCATTAAACAATTCACTCACTTCAATCCCTCAGGAAGTATGACATGATGATGCAACTAGATATGTCAAAAGCCTTCTACAAACTCAATTGGAAATATATGTATGAAGTCCTAGTTGCCTTTGGGTTTCACTAGGATTGCTCGAATGGATCATGGCTCTGGTCTCGGGAGCTTTCTTTTCTATCCTGGTCGATGGATCACCCTCCAAGCCATTTTCCTCCTCAAGGGGCATCAAGAAGGGATACCCTCTATCCACCTTCCTTTTTGTCACCATGGTCGAAGGACTAAGCAAAACCCTCCAAGAAACTAGTACCGATAACAGGCTCATTATCCTTAAGCTCCATAACCTTGCCCTAGCCTCCACCCATCAATAATTTGTCGATGACACCCTCTTGATGGGAATCCCCACATCTAATGAAGAAACCTCCTTCAAACACATCCTAAATTATTATTTTTTTTGTAAGTAAGCATTTGTATTAAGAAACAAAAAATATTGTACAAAAGGACTGCTCGGGTAGACTAAAGCCCGCAGCTTAGCAGAGAACAAGACAACTTGACCAAAGGACTTCCTACAGAGCCCCTCAGAAAAAGGGCAGCCGACAAGGATACACTATCCACCTCGGCCTCGAGGAGAAGACAAGAAAAGAGCAGTGCTTAAACAAGAAGCAGACAGACTAGCTAGGAGGTGAGAGCACGGCAAGGGATTCTACCCAGCTTGAGGGGAATCCATAGTTCGGCCCTTTTTACCTTTCTTCTTACCAACTTTGACCCATCCAAGCTTATCCGGATTGGATGGAAAGATTTGCACACTGAGCTGGGCAGATGGGGAGACCTCCTTATCTGAGTCCGAAGGAGAGGTCTCAAGAGATCGCTTCTGAGAGAGCTGAGGGGTGGGAGACTCCACAGGACTAGAATGGGGCGGGTCCTGTGCAAGCGAAGCAACCATCTCGTCCTCATTCACTTCCTCTTCATATGAACTGGAGCTAAAATCATCCATGGGGGGTGGATCACAAGGTTTCCAACTTTTGGATTTCAGTTTAGGAGTGGCCTTCTTCTTTTGGGCAGGAATCGCTGGACATGATCTATGAAGGTGCCCTGTGAGACGGAAGTTTCTACAGCGGAACACTGTGTTCTCATAGTCCAGGGTCTGAGTCTAGTGGAAGTCTCCAATTTTGAGAATGATCTGATCTGGTAATCCTTTGCTCATGTCTATTTCTGTACAGATTCAGGCGAAAGTGTAGATACCCTTTTCTCCTCTAGAAGTATCTGTAGCTAGATGGCGGCCTAGAGAGTTACCAATTCCCTCAAACACAGCAAAGTGTCGTAGATGAACCGGGAGGTTGGGAAGTCTGACCCAGATGGGGAGCTTGGTAATAACAACCGTAGAAGGATCAAAATCTGGGAACCAGGGGGTTAAGAAGAGACCCGCCGAGTCCCAGAACCAAGGGACCCCAGTTAATGCTTTTTGATAATCCTCACTGTCAACAAAAACAACAATGAAGAAACCTTTAGAATAGAGAAGAAACTTGCAATTGTTGGTCCAGTTGGAGTGAACCCATTTGTAGAGATCTTCTGTCCGAGGCCATAGCCCATTGAACCTGCAAATAATGCCAAATTCGGCAAACAGTTGGAGCTGCCTATCCATCGTTGGATGCATTATTTCAATGGAGGGGGTTTCCTCCAGCTTGTCCACCAAGAAAGGTTTTGGAGCCTGGGCTGGTGAGGTAGATTCCTTGGGTTTCTGAGCATGGACAACATCTCTGTAAGAAAATGCTGCTGCTGAAGATGACTGTCCTGCCGCTCCCCCTCTTAAACGAAGGGAGAGAATGATGGAAGCGTTTCTTTGAATATCATAAAATGAAAGGGGCAAGAGATCTTCAAGCTGTTTACCTTTGAAGAGGAGCCTTTGAGAAGCAGAAGGAATCCCCGTCCTGAGGTACAGAGCTTGCTTGAGGTCTTGCACACGATCATAAGAGCTCACCCATTGTAGCAAAGTTTTGCCTAAGAGGAGTGCTAATAGGATCTGGAAAGACTCGGATTGCTTCGGCCCCTGCTGTCCTCTGCAAGCCTGAGACAAGAGGATGCTGGAACAAGCACAGTCTGCCAGGGGCCCAATCTGTGCCTGATTTTTGTTTCCCTGCGTAGGGCAGCCAACGATATTAGCCATTTGGAGTGGCTTGAGAACTTTGAAGCTTGCTGCCTTCTTCTTTGCTGGGCCAAGCAAAGGCAGGACTATCATTCGATGCTGTATCTCATGGCAGTTTCTTAGAGATCTGCCCCAAGAGTCCAGATCCCTGTGTGGTATTTCGTCGAACACTTGCCACGCAACCTCCCTACGCAGGTCTTTTTCCGGAGATTTGCGACCAAGAAAATTTGGAAGCATTTTTATTTCCAGACTGCCACTCCCTGAGTGGTACTCAGAAGGAAGTTGTTGCGAAGAACAAGAGAGAAAGAAAGAAGCCCAGCTTCCGGCCCGTGAGCAGTTCAGAGGAAAAGGAACCAAGCCGGGGGAAGTCTCAACAATAAAACCAGCATCGAACCTTCGAACTGAGGGAGCGTTTGCTGAACCATAGTCAGGAAGTGGTCTTCAGTCATGGCCATGCCGACAGCCCTGTGGGGTTTTTGAAAAATGCCAACACGGAGGAGGCCGAGCTGGTGAAAAATGCTAGGTTTGAGTGTTGCCTCTCCGCCGGCAGAAACCTGTTCATGAACAAAGCAGCGTGAATCCAAAAGGAAAATGAGTTGGCCATCCACAGGAACACGGCTTGGGAGGCGAGACGCCGAAGGGGAGAGACGGGCCCTGTCTGCGCCATTCAGGGAAGCACTGGAGTGTTCAAAACCCTTAGCCGAGAGCGCCATTTTTAGATCCTTTTTACATATATCATCAACACATCCAAATTATTATTATATTATTATATTATTTATTTTATTTAATTTTAATTTAATTTCATATTTTATTAATTTAATTTATTTTATTATTAAATTATAATAAATATATTTTTAATTTTTCTGAAGCAATCAAGGGCCTCTCTTAATCTTGAAAATTCAAAATATTCTTCTTTAATACCCCCTTTTCCATTCATAGAAATATCACCACAATCCTAGGATTTCAGAGGTGTTATTTTACCTCAAGATACCTGAGAGTTCCTCACTGATAAATCCTACATAAAATCTAATTGGGAGGACCTCCTCAATAGACTACACAAAATCTCTCTTGTTGGACCTTTCGATCGCTCAATTTGGTTGGAAGACTAGCCTTAGTAAAATTTATTCTGCAAGTCATGCCTCTTTATCTTTTCTCAGCCCTGTCTGCCCCTAAGTCAGTCACTAATGCCACCCGAAGTATTCAACAAATATTCTTATGGAGAGGTTCACACATGAAGAAGAAATGGGCCCTTGTGGCATGGGAGAAATTATGCAAGCCTAAGATCACAGGGGGGCTTGGCCTCAAAGAACTTGAACTTTCGAGAAAATCCCTAGGGGCTAAAACTTGGTGGAGATGGTTGGACAAATCGCACATTCCCTGGGGTCAACTTTGGAAAGTGAATTATGTGCCCAACCACTCCAATAGGGACCTTATCAAGCTCATAGGAAACATCAATGGATCGATAATATGGAACCAAGTATGGAAAAATAAAAACATCATTTAGGAAGACAACTTCTGGGAAATTTGCAATGGGGAAAGCACCCTCTTCTGGGAAGACTTGTCAACAATTACCGATCTTTGAAAATAATCAATATTCCACTCTCCGAATAACCATGTAGGCAAAAGGGAAACTTCAAGTTTCCCATTATTGGAATCCCAACACGTTTGAAACTCGCTGGAGAGAATGGTTGGATATTCAGGAGTGGCCACCCCTGCCAGAAAACCTCTATTGGGGTTACTTTCAATGAACTCTCTAAGAGTGGAAAATTCATATTAATCTTAGGGAAGGTAAGATGCGGTGAGGAAAGAACTCTGTCGGGCTCTTTAGTCTCAAGGAGGCTTATGGATATATAGCTAAACATGATTAGCTTCAACAAAAACAAGAATGGAAAAATCTCTAAGGGAGATAGCTATGGAAAAAAATTACCCTTTTCCTTTGGCTAATCTGCACAATTAAATCCTCACATGGGACAAGCTTTGGCGAAGGGGCTTCACTGGTCCCTCTAGATGTCCTCTATGTGAATCGCAAGTAGAGACAACCAAACATCTTCTAAACACTTTCGATTACACCAATATGATATGGGACTATGCGGTTGAGGTTTTCAGAACAACAGATAGAGACAAAGCCTCTATTCAAACAAGTCTCAGTAATTGGTGATCTAGCATATCCGTCATCCTATTGTAGACTGGACATGGAATTTAATATCGGGCACCATTTGTTGGGTTATCTAGAAAGAGTGCAATGGAAGAACTTTTAGGAATGAAAAGGATCCTGGGGAAATCCTTCTTACCTTCATCAAGCAAATCATATGGGAGACTATAGCCATCTCTAAGTTTCCCAGCTTCCAAGGCCCCCTTCACCCCGTAGATCAACACATTTTGCTTCTTTTGGACCTGTATTTCCCTTCACAGGCTAACCCCAACCCTGTAAATTGTTCCCTTGAACTCCCTTGTCATTGGTGACCCCCAAAGAATAATGTGGTAAAAATGAATTACAATGGTGCACAGCAAAAGACAACCTTGAAGTAGCGGGTTTCAGTGGTTTTTTCATAAATGCGGCAGGAAAAGTTCTATGGGTTTACTTTGGGAACCTATGAACCACCACCAACAATGTGACTGGACTACATGTAATGGAGCATGGTATATCCATAGCGAAAGAGAAGTGCTTCGACCCCTTGATCATTGAAGGAGACTCGATGTTAGAAACTATGGCTTCCTGCAAACTCTAGCAAGGCACTGCGGTAAGCAAGGTAACAGACAACTAGTGCTTAACCAAAATGCTTCACCACATCCTCTAGCACATCAAAGACATCATTGGGATACAATTCCAAGGGGTCAGAAGGAATTCGAATGGCTTGGATGATAGGCTAGCTAATACGGGTACAATTGGCAACCATAGGCTATGGTCCTTTGTAATGAGGGAGATGGGGGAAGGTGTAGTATATTTGACTTGAAAATATATAAAAGCTGCAAAATATGCCCAAGAAATATCAAGATTGATCCAAGAATATAAAATGGAAATTCTTCTCTTTATTAATATCAAAACCCTTGAGGTAGGGTAACATCATACAACTACTTCTTAAGGAAGGAGAACACTCCACAACCCATATGGTTGTAAATACAAAACAATCCTTGACATCCCATAATGGAGAGTCTCTAGCCTCTATATAGGCTTCATACATACAATATCGTGGGCAATAACCATGGGTATCTCAATACCATATATCCAATACTATGGGCTTATCTCATTACTTCTGAACTACTTGTGGTCTCTTACATTATTTCCTAACTGAAAACCACGGGCTACGGTCTTTTACATGGAGGGAGATGGGGGAAGGTGTAGTATATCTGACTTGCAAATATGTAAAACTACAAAATATGCCCAATAAATATCAATATTGATCCAAGAATATAAACTGGAAATTATTCTCTTTATTAATATCAAAACCCTTGAGGTAGGGTAACACCATACAACTACTTCTTAATGAAGGAGAACACTCCACAAGCCATATGCTTGTAAATACAAAAAAATCCTTGACATCCCACAATGGAGAGTCTTTAGCCTCTATATAGGCTTCATACATACAATACCGTGGGTAATAAGCATGGGTCTCTGAATACCATATATCCAATACTATGGGCTCATCTCATTATTTTTTAACTACTTGTTGTCTCTTACATTATTTCCTAACTGGAAACCACAAGCTATGGTCCTTTGCATGGAGGGAGATGGGGGAAGGTCTAGTATATCTGACTTGCAAATATATAAAACTGCAAAATATGCCAAAGAAATATCAAGATTGATCTAAGAATATAAAATGGAAATTCTTCTCTTTATTAATATCAAAACCCTTGAGGTAAGGTAACACCATACAACTACTTCTTAAGGAAGGAGAACACTCCACGAGCCATATGCTTGTAAATACAAAACAATCATTGACATCCCATAATGGAGAGTCTCTAGCCTCTATATAGGCTTCATACATACAATACCGTAGGTAATAACCATGGGTCTCTCAACACCATATATCCAATACTATGGGCTTATGTCATTACTTCCTGACTACTTGTGGTCTCTTACATTATTTCCTAACTGGAAACCACAAGTTACGAGGGAGATGGGGGAAGGTGTAGTATATCTGACTTGCAAATATATAAAACTGCAAGATATGCCCAAGAAATATCAATATTGATCCAAGAATATAAAATGGAAATTCTTCCCTTTGTTAATATCAAAACCCTTGAGGTAGGGTAACACCATACAACTACTTCTTAAGGAAGGAGAACACTCCACAAGCCATATGCTTGTAAATACAAAACAATCCTTGACATCCTACAATGGAGAGTCTCTAGCCTCTATATAGTCTTCATACATACAATGCCATGCGTAATAACCATGGGTCTCTCAATATCATATATCCAATACTATGGGCTTATCTCATTATTTCCTAACTACTTATGGTCTCTTACATTATTTCCTAACTGGAAACCATATGCTACGGTCCTTTAGATGGAGGGAGATGGGGGAAGGTGTAGTATATCTGACGTGAAAATAGAACTGCAAAATATGCCCAAGAAATATCAAGATTGATCCAAGAATATAAAATGGAAATTCTTCTCTTTATTAATATCAAAACCCTTGAGGTAGGGTAACACCATACAACTACTTCTTAAGGAAGGAGAACACTCCACAAGCCATATGCTTGTAAATACAAAACAATCCTTGACATCCCACAATGAAGAGTCTCTAGCCTCTATATAGGCTTCATACATACAATACTGTGGGTAATAATCATGGGTCTCTCAATACCATATATCCAATACTATGGGCTTATCTCAATATTTCCTAACTACTTGCGGTCTCTTACATTATACAGGTTAACCACTTTATTTATTAACTATGGCCCATTTATTTTTTATCCTTACATCTCATTATTACCTTGGGTACCTCTCTCTGCACCCCATATTATCCCCCCTAGGTATACTACATTCCACCGCCCTTAAACATGTTTCATCCCCGAAACATGAAAAGAACAAAAATAATAAGATCTACTCAAAAGAGTGGTCCACTGGTACATGCACGTGCATCTAGCCATCCCAAAGAAAGGTGAGCACTCGATCTAGCTAGCTAGTGCCTCGCTTGCTTGAGATGGAAGGTTGTTCCTCTGTGTTGATGTGTTGTGGGTGGCTTGTTGCACCTCTCTATGTGTTGTCCATGGGTTGTTGTGCTTGTTGCTAATTCTTTTCCCCCTTAATGGTTGTTGTCTCTCTAGGTGGTTCGAGTGGTGATATGCTGAAGTTTTAACTGATGGTGTATATTTCTTCAATTCGCCACCTTATGGAGCTTGAGTGGTATCTGGAACCTATTGTGGTGCCTGAGATTGTTGCTTGTCTTCCATTATTACTTCCACCACAGACTCCTTATCTCATGTGTCAGTACTTGTAATGTTTTCTACTTCCACCTCCTTGGAATCTACATGTTTACTGATGGAAATATCCTGCAGTGTAATTTTCTTCTTTTTATACCAGAGCTTCAGGAATTTCTTTTACACATTAATATTGGTTGTACCAATGGATTCCATCCATGGGCATCCCAAAACAACATCTACATGATCCATATCTAAAATATAAAAATCTAAATGCAACATGTACTTATTCATAGAAATCTTCAAATCTTTATAAATTTGAACATCCTCATTTTCAACCTGTGTGTTTGCAATGTATTTTTCTAGAACTTGCAATTTTTTTACCAAATTAACAATAATAAAATTATGCTTGCAACTAGGATTGATAGGCACAATGATATTCTCCTTCTAAATACATCCATGAACCTGTAATATGGAAATATGAGTATAAAATAAGACTTTATGGCTCTTACTGCCATTCTTCCCGGCTTGAGACCACTTGTCCAAGAGGACTTTTTCAAGTGCTTTCTTTGGAAGCCTCTTTACTAAACTGTCAAGTGAGTCCCACTGGTTAATGGCCTCATATTTCATATGAAGCCCTAGGAAGCCTTTCCAAACATATGGCCATTTAGACTTGATATATTGTATAAATTATTCAATAGTAGGGCCATCATCTTTTTGTGTAAACCTCATCTTGCTAAAACCCTTAAAAATGGAGTAAGGGTTTTGAAGAAAATCAGTCACTTTGGTGAAAATTTAAAATGGGCATAACTCGGTTAATATAGAACAAAATCCTTTTTATAGCTTGTTCTCAGAAATGGAACGACCATTTTGCATCTTCTAGCATAATTGAAATCCTGATCCGGGCACTCTAGAAACTTGGATTTTCACTGGAACTGTCCTGCCATCACAATAAACTCTACAAAAGAGTTGATTATAAATCAACGATATCTCCCTCATCCAGAATATGATTTGACTGATTTTTCTTGAATTTGGGTTATCTTCAAGAGTATCTTAGTTCTGAAATTAGTTTCCCAACATTCGTGATCCAGGTGGATATAGGTGGCCACCCGCTAATTCCACTTGGATCTCCTCTAGTGCTTCTTTCTGTTTTTTCAGTTTCCTTAATTATAGCATAGTTTACTAGTTTTAGCAGTTTTTTGGGTCCTAAACTTCCGGAGCCATTTTGAGGCCCTAAACAACGTTTTTTTGGGAAATCTACCGCCAATGATATTTTTGTTAAAAAATCGTCTTTTCCGTCGTAGTCCTTGGAGAGATCTTTCCAACGGGCTATCATGCGCATCAAACAGAGATGATACGACCAATTCGCGACCCCGGGAAGTTGATGTACCAACTTACCCAAAAAACAGGGCCCACAATTTGGCGTTTCATCTTCTAGGGTTAGGTTTTGGAATGTGAAGGGTTTTTCCATTGTTTCTCAACAATAAATAGGCCTTCGAGCCTCATTGTAACACAGTTCAGAGGCATGTAGCCACACATCTCTTCTCAGAGATAAGCTACCAGCGCCCTAGCTGGTTTATTTCCATTTCTGGTTGTAAGCATATTTTAGTATTATCCAGTAATGAAATGAAGTATTATTTCCGCCGCATCTTTGTGTTTATGGTTATCTCTGTAATTTGTTGCATTCCTGTTTAAGTCTCGATCAGTGGTATCAAACCGGTCTGCTTTTTCTCTGTTTTTTCTTTGCATGTCCCCAACGAGGTCGGGATATAAGGAGTTAGGGCTTGAGCTAGTCGAACCTTTGCAAGACCATCCTCGCAAATCCTGATGGCCTCCCATGCCGGATGAGAAGAAGGACGAGGGAGCAGGAGTTCCTATCAAAATCTTGCTCAAAGAAGCCCTCGAGCAACAGAGAAACGCGATGATGGACAGCTTTGCCCAAATCCTTCAACGGCTACCCAAAAGTGACGCATCGGCTTCCAGCAGCTACTCTGGAAACGACACGCCCTTTAAGGTACAAGTTGATTTTGAAATCCCCATATTCGAGGGTCAGATAGATGCAGATGTCATAGATAAATGGTTAAATCTGCTAGAGGGTTATTTTTCTGTTCATGAATTTTCGAGTCAGGAAAAGATTCTTTTCGCTCTTCTCAAAGCAGCCCCCCACGTCAAGGACTGGTGGGAAACCTACTGCGAGCAGAAGGATGAAACTACAGGCTCACTATTTTCAGCCGCACCCACCTGGAATTCATTTCGGGATGCCATTAAGGAGCAATACTACCTTGTTGGAAGCTATGAGGATGAATACATAAAGTGGACCATGCTGCGGTAGGGAAGGGATCAAGATGTGCCGGAGTTCACCAATCTTTTCCATACCCTTCGCACGAAGTTGGGTATCAAGGATTCGGAGCAGCATTTGATACTCAAATGTCGCGGCTGCCTACACAAGTACATCCAGGAAGAAATGGAATTCCTGAGCATCTCCTCTCTTGGCATTGCATACCGATATGCCGTCAAGATCGAGCAGAAGTTTAAACAAAAGAAGCGAGACTTTGGATCTGTGAATCCAAAGCAAGGGAAAGGTGCCCCGAAACCATAGAACAAAGGACAAAGCCAAGGCGGGGCAGCCCAAGACAACCCGCCAAAGCTACAGGCAAAGAACAGTGCCGCAAAGCCGAAAAAGGACACGGAAAAATGGTATGAGTTCCATAAGAGCTCCACTCACAACACAAGTGAGTGTCGGGCGAAGCAGTCACTGGTGGCTGAGCTAAAGGTTTCAGAATCAGATGCAGGTTTTGACTCTGAGTCAGAACCCGACAAGGGGAATGACAAAGGGAAGCAGATCATTGATGCGGATCCCAACGACACTATTGCTACTGCCAAGATCCAGAAAAATGAACCCAAAGATCCAGAGGAGGAGGAGCGTCTCTTCCACTCCCAGATGTGGGTAAGGGGCTCCCTGCTACAATTCATTGTCGATAGCGGGAGTCAAAATAACCTCATTTCAACAGAGGTCGTGAAGCGGTTGGGCTTACCGACCACAACACATCCACAACCGTATACCATGGGGTGGTTGCACCAAGGACGGGATCTTCGCGTGAGCCAACAGTGTCGCCTTCCATACAACATCAAGCCCTTCACAGATGAGGTATTGTGTGACATTGCTCCCCTTGAAGTTTGTGATGTATTAGTAGGACAACCATACTTGTGGAAGCGACATGCTGTGTATAAATCAAGGCCCCGTGCTGTTATTATTACATTGGGAAATCAGTTGTACATGATACCAGAGGTAGCACTGCCTACTGCCATCTCTTTAATTACTACAAAACAATGCAGTAAGCTCATTTCCAAAACTGGAAAATTTGTTTTTCTGATGATACGCCCCAAGGAAAGAAGAAGACAGTGGCCACAGCTTCTAGACAGGGCCCCTCTGCACGACAACTACAGATGGACAAGGTCGTGGAGGAGTACGAAGACATCTTCACCTCTCCCGTAGGGGTTCCTCTGCACTGTCAGGTCAGGCACTCCATCGATCTAACCCCAGGTGCACTGCTACCCAATGGACTAATTTATCGGCGCTCCGTTCTGGAGAACGATGAAATCAAGAGGCAGATTGAGGAGCTGCTACAGAAAGGCCACATCCGTCCGAGTTCATCACCTTGCAGGAGCCCAATTGTGTTGGTACAGAAGAAGGATGGGACTTGGAGACTCTGTATTGACTATCGGGCGCTGAACAAGATCACTGTCCATAATAGGTACCCAATCCCGCGGATTGATGATCTCCTGGACCAACTAAAGGGGGCAAAATATTTCAGAAAGATTGATCTGAAGTCAAGATATCACTAGGTACCAATCGAACGCTTTGATGTGTGGAAGACTACCTTCAAAGCCAAGGAGGGCCTTTTCGAATGGTTGGTTATGCCTTTATGGTTGACGAATGCTCCTGCAACCTTCAAGAGGCTAATGGATGACATCTTGTGGCCATTCACCAACTCATTTGTAGTGGTATACTTGGATGACATTCTGATCTTTAGCCAGAGTTGGGAAGAGCACCTCCACCACATCTGACAGGTTCTC
>APFE031135424.1:0-12855 GCA_000404065.3 Pinus taeda
CCCGCTCGTTAGGGGTGGCTGGGCGATTCTGATTATACAAATAAAAAATTTATGATATATTTTCGTTGTTAATTTAAGTTAATATGTTTTTGTTATTTACTGATTTATGTGTTTCTATTTTTTAGGAAAATGACATCAAAGAAAATTTCTGTGAATCTTTCTGGACCAAAGACTCTTAAAGGTGCATCTTCAAAAAACATTGGTGAACGAACTCCACCTAAGCTCATGGCTACAAATCTTTCAAGTGCCTTAAGTGATAAGAAGATAATTTGAGACTGGAAGAATTCAAAAGAGGTGAAATTTCCATCAAGAGTCTGGTATGTGAAAGAAAGAGAAGCACAAATGTGAATATATATCTATATATTGATATACCGAATGATAATGGAAATTTTGAGGTGATGGGAAGAGTCATAGATGTGTTCGGTACCTAACATTGAAGTTGTTTACGTACTTACAAAAGCTCCCAAGTCACATGAAATGATTAAATACCGATTATCATATTCATTATATGACACGAGAGAGGTATCTACAAAGTTTTGTAAACAAATCGTAAATGAGATGACACAAAACATCGTAAGTATTGTTATTTGTATTTGTATTTTGCGTTCTTGAAAGTGTCTTGCTATATTTTTTTAACTTTGTTTTTATTGACATATGATATTTTGCTTGGTAGAATTTTGTTGAAAGTTGTTCAATTAGGTTGGGAGGCATTCATTTCATAGAGCATGATATCATGAAAGTTGTCAGCAATTTCTACTTAGTGTCAGAAGAAGATATGGAAAACAAGAAAAATGTAGTAATTGATGATGCTACAAACCTACATCCAAATAATCAGAAAAAAAGGCCTCTGGTGGATAAATCTAGCAAGGGTAAACAAGTTACTTTTGAGGACGATGAAGTTGAAACTGATAGTGAAGAATATGTTGCCATTACTGAAGATGACATTGGAACTAAGAAAAGTCGTAAAAGACCAAAAGTAACGATGCCCAAGAATAAATCTGTTGAGAATGTTATGACGAAGAAAAGTAAAGTTGAAGATTTTGAAGTAGTCATTACCAGTAGTCAAGGACCTAGTGAAACTTCAAAAGAAAGCAGAGAAATCATTACACCAGGAGCTGATTTAGATGATGGCATTATCAAAACAAAACAAAATGCCATTCGACAGAATTTGACAAAGAGAAACTTAATTGATGGTGGTTGTACATTTCAACTTAATTTCAGACAAACCTATAAGGCAAGTGAAGGACAATGCCAATATGAAGTCAAAAAGCCATATCATCTGCATGTTCACAACTTGAAGACATTGATGAGGTACAATCCATATGCTCATGTGGTTAGTTATGTTCTTCTTGTTGATCCACTTCAAGTTCCCAACAAAGAAGCATTTGATAAGTCAAAATGTTTTGAATACAATTATTATGTGCTTGGGTGGAACCATTCTATAGAAGCTCAAAGACAATTGATGGAGGGATATCCTAATAACCCACGTTTTGAAACAATGAAATGTATCATTTATTCTAGTTTAAATGAAACAGAAGCAAAGTTAGTGGCATGGGATCATAATTCAGATAATGAATATAGGATGTCTATGACTTTCATCCAAAGGGTTAGATTTATTCATAGTGAATTTCAAGAAAAATGTGGTAGGGATAGGATAAATGTTACTGCAGATTTACAAAAGGAATGTTGTATGGAAATAGGCTATCAAATTGAAGAGAAAACCAATTCAAAAGGTGGAAAAGACAACAACAATAGTGATTTATTCAGAGGTGTTGATAACATTTTCCAATGGGCGTTTAGAACTAGAGATTTTTGGAAGTTGATTGATGAGATTTTTAGCATGTGGGAAGACATTGGCATTAAAAACTAGAGGGTCAAAAAGTCTAAGCCATTGATATGTAGCAACAGTAAATCAGCTCCTGAACTGAAGCAACTTCCAGACGATATGACTATCACGCCTTGGAGGGCGATGCAAGGAGTGAAAGATGAAAAATTGTCAAAACAATATTATCTCATGTGAGGCCAGGGGAATTATCATTGGAGGAAATGTCTGAAAAATTTCAAAAGTAAGTTTGCTCAATTATTTTTATTTATTTCTAGATTATAGTTATCTTTTAAATAAAACATGTTGTTCTTGGTAGTATTCGTTATACATATCATTATATTAACTTTTTCTTACTTTATCTATGCAGTCACAAAGTTTACATGAAAATTCAAGAACAGATGGTTAGATTGTTAAATAAAGATAGTTGGGATGATGTTGTACGCAACTATCCAGATTTAAGTTCTATATCAACATTAAAAGCTTTTTATCTTGCATCTAAAAAGGTATCTTGATTTATACATTAATTTTTATTCATCTGTGTACTATTTTTAATTTAAAACTTACACATATATTTTTTTATTTGATAAAAGATGAGGAAGGAAGATAATGAAGCACCAGACAGTTTCAATACTTTTATTGAAAAAATAAAGATTGAAAGACTGAGGAAGCAACGTATTAAGAATGTTGAACTTGATCCAACTCTTAATCATTTCATTTGGAATGGGCTAGACACTATTCAATATCAAGTAATACAAGGCGACTGTGAAGACATTTCTAAACTCATACCAAAAAGGGATTATGCCCTAGTTATTGCAAATATTCCCCATGGTTTCAATATTCCAAACATTTACTATGATAGTGACCCTTATACTTCTCAAGCTTTTAATAAAGTGGTTGCAGGATTTGTAGAAGTGACGTCATCACCATTATGGAGATTTGTGACATTTCATTCAGACACACAATTGGCAATGATATGTCAAGCTTCAAGGGGAAAACAAATTCAAGGATGTAGCTTACATGGTAAGGCGTTTAAAATGTATATTTGATTAATGTTGAAAAATTCATTTATGTACAAGTTAATTGAACTTTTACTATTTCATATTACAGGCAAAAGTCAAATCTTCTTAACAATAAATATCAACAATTTATAAATGACTGTGAGTTCATTCATATTGATAGTTGGGCAAAAGATGATAGCCATATGTTTATGATTTTTAATCGGGTGGACGGAAAGAGTCATAGCCAAATACTGACTTATGATGATGTTGTGAGAAAATTAACATATGAAGACAAAGAAACAAAAGAAGAGATAGTTAACATTTATCAAAAACCATAATTATTGATTAACTATCTTATAGACATATGTTCAAATGAAGGAGATTGAGTTCTGGATTTATTTTCTGGCTCAGGTAAGTTTTGTTATATGGAATTGAATTTCAATATGTTTTTTTTTTTAATTAATATGTCATTGTACTAATTTACTTCATTATTTATTTTGTGCTTGATAATTAGGTACAACACTAGCATGCTGCCTTCAAAAAGGAAGAAATTGCATTGCAATTGAGAAAGATCCATTACAATGCAATTTCATTCAACAAAGAATTAATGCTCTTCAATTTCTTCCAGATGCAATGAAAGAAATTGAGTTGAAGAAAGGGGACTTTAGTGAATCATGTGTGGCAAAAAAGGCAAAAGAACCCCAACCACCATTACATGGAATGTTTGGAAAGACATACATTGGGAGATTCACATACATCAAAGATCCATTAAAAGCAGAAAATGAGCAAAAGGAAGCAGAAAATATTATGGAAGAAGACAATGATGAAACTCTAGAGGACGAAGGGTTTGGATTACGTGACATTTTTGATTAAATTTAAGTTATGCTTGGAAATCAAGCTTTGCAATGTTTTGACTTTGACATTTTATGAGAAGAATAATCAATCAATTAAGGTTGTTATGTATTCAATATTTGTAATATGTGATTTTCACATTGGTTTTTAAGTTAATCATTATTTTTTGAAAAAAAATGATTATTATTATTTTTTTGACATGAAATTCATAGAAAAAAACTATTATTTAACCATTTTAGTTAAAATTTTCGTATAAAAATTGTGATTTTGACATGCCAATTCTAGCAAAAAATTATCAAAACGTGTAGTTTTTTTGTTATATTTATGTTAAAAATAGTTATTTTTATGTCCATTGTTAAAAAATATTGTTTTTTAGAAACAATTATTTCATGTGGATTGAAAAATTAATTAAGAATATATAAATATGTAGATTATCTAAAATTCAAAATATTGACTTTTAATTTCAAAATGCAAAACAATAAAAACCTCGCTACAATAAAATTAAAATTAAAATAAAAAACAAGAAAATATGAAGAAAACGACCACTTCAAAAACTATCAAATTTAGAAAATAATTATTTACATTTCATACACTAGAAAATTTAAAGTCAAAAAATAGGTCTTTTAAAAAAAGGGTATGATGCAGAATACTCACTTTTTTAAATCAGCATGAAAATTACTACCATTCTAAAACGTAATGTACATAAAAAAAATTAAAGTGCCAAAAACTATGCTCTAAAAAAAACATGTGTGTTCTGCATGACCCCTTTTCAAAATTAGGTCACTTTTTTGCTATCTCTACGAAACGAGTAACAATATCAGTTCCCGTTTCAAAGTTTACATTGTTAGGAATCCAAATGCCATTGCCGCATCCAAATTGGCCTTTGCAAGTGCTACAAAGTCAAACACGGAATATTAGATGGCTGAGAAAAAACATTTGGAAAGGAACTTACAAGCTGCGAGGTAAGAAGTTGAACAAATCTGAGCAAAGGTCCAGAACGCAGCTCCCACGCAAGTATATCTGGAAGAACTTAAGGCAACTATACTTGGTGAAGTATTGACATTGGGAGAAACCATGCAAAGACTTTAAGAGGAGCTAGTCACTGTGCATAAAGTAGTTTTTTTCTTGCACAACATGCAATAGATGTGTAAGGATAATGCTAAATCTCTCAAGGTTGTCCATATAGTTGTAGAAATTCTACAAATTCTCTACAAATCTCGCTCTAAGACCATGTAGAAAATATGATTGCAGATTAACCCGATAATGCAATATAACCAAAGAAAAATACTATAATCTACTTCTACTATCAATTTTCTAAAGCTTAAATATTGAGAAAGATCGAGCTGAACACATATAACCAAAAGAAGAAGAATCAATCACACAATACACATGAAAATACTTTGGGAAAAGGCTCAGCTAAAAACCCCACTATCTGTATTATCATACAAGGTGCAAATACATAGGAATTATACAAAGCCTTAGCTCTCACAACTATCCAGCTCTTAGTAAAATTCTCACAGATGCTCACAGGTAATCAAAGCTTCTCACAAGCCTTTCTCTCTGCCCTCTAAGCTCCTATTTCCTTGCGTTGTTCCTAGTGGATGATTCTCACCTCACCAAGTGGAACACTGCTCTAACACACTGTCAGAACTGCGCAATCCTCAAGGAACCTTACCTTGACTGCATGCATGAGCTTACTTTATAAGAAAACACATGCAACTGATAGTACATTGTCCTTGACATTTAGCTCAACTGGGTCTTTCTCAAAATAGACATGCATGAGTTTCTGATGAGGGAATCTTCAGTTATCTAGAGTACATTGGTTGAGTGCATGCATGTATCAACTGACTGATAACTCACAATTAGTTCCTCAAACAGTTTGGAACTAATTTAACTGGACTTAACTCAATAAATTGAGTTAACTAATTACAACTCAAATATAACTCAATCTTATCTCCTTAATTAAGGGATAATCTCCTTAATTTAAGGGATAATTGTTGCATGACTGCAGAAAGACTTCTAACTTGAATTTCTCCAACTAATTAATCCATAATGAATTAATTAATTATTTCCAAGTAGCTGGAGAGACTAAATTTGATTTTAATTCAAGGACAAATTAAAATTGGAATATCTGCATTCTATTTTTATCATTTCATGTTGCTATTTTCAACACTTGCTCTCAACAAGAAAGGAATTCAACTTGATCCCAATCGTGAATCTTTGGAATGTTATGCATGCAACACTTCTCCCTAGTGTTGTTGTTCCAACAACTCCAGAAACAAGAAAAACATCCAACCTAAATCAGTATGATGCATTTGTCATCAAAGTCTCTAACTGTTATTGTCTTTGTCAACTGAAAACTTTGCCCTTCTGCTGACTCTGTCTTTCTGGACTGTTGTTAATCCTTCTCTACCCTCTTCAGTATCTGACCGCTCTATCCTCTATCACTTTGATCTCTGACTACATCAATCCCATTGATTCCTCCTGCTACTATGTACTTTGGGCTCCTGTAGCAAGGTACGATCCATGAGATAAAACCTCTCAATGGATCCTATCCAATTTCCGCCTTCTTGGGACTATCACTTCACATCACCCCACCTCACACTTGGAGGTATCACTACATGTGATCCCTCTACCCACTTGGATCGAAATTTCCCCTTAATGGAGGTATCTTCATGAGTGGATCTCTTCACTCGGTCTCCTTTATGCTTCTCCGATTGTGGCTCTTTTGGGGCTACATGTTGAGAGGTAATTTACTCTCCCTCTCAACCACCAAGTCTCTAACATTTTCCTTGCTCCTTAAGGCTTTGCATGCATCTTGAACCTCAAGAGCATACCTGTTCTTAACTCGTGAACCGATTTGTTTCACCTATCTCGTGGTGATGTGTCTAAGGAACACCTTTCCTTTACTAAAGACAACATCGTAGCCTTTGTCCTCCAACATTGTGATCGATACCAAGTTATTCTTCAGTCCAGGCACATACTTCACATCTATCAAAGTGATAGGAGCTCTATGCTCCCTCTAAAAAGCAACCGTGCCCACTCCTGAAACACTATACCTTTCGTCGTCACCCATCTCTATGCGCATCTTGAGGTCTTTTTCCTCCAAGGCACTGAATAAAATTTTATTGTCGGTCATGTGGAATGAAGCTCCACTGTCAAGATACCAGACACAACCCATCATCGATGACACCATGCATGCAATGAGGGTAAAGTCCATTTGGAACTGAGAGGCTAATGCATCACCTTTCGATCCTTCCGAGGATCCGTTCTTGGACTTCTTCGATGGGTAATTAGTTGCATAATGTCCCATCTCATGACAATTAAAGCATCTCATTTTAGACTTGTCACCCTTCTTCCCTCCATGAGAAGAATTCGATTTGGAATGGGAAGCCTTCCCCTTCCATTTCCTTGCCTTACTTGCTAAGGCCAGATTTTCTTCATCATCATTTTTTTTTGAAGAACCATCTTGGGTGCTCCTCCTGATCTCCTCTTGCATTAGATCCAATTGCAGTCGTTCCCAATCCGACAGTTTCTCCCTTCCATTCACAGAGTCTTGGTAGCTATTCCACCTCTTTGGAAGGTCAAGGAGAGTGAGGCTCACCATATCATCATCGGCAGTAGTTATTCCCACACTACCAAGCTCGTCTTTGCAAGTGGTGAGCTTGTTCAGATATGTGGAAATAGTATCACCCTTCTCCATCTTGATTCTTCAAAGCTTATCCTTAAGCACCAATTTCCTCTAGTCGCTACTATTCCGGTAGAGGTCCTTCAATGTCTTCCACATTGAAAATGGAGTATCCTTCCCATGGAAACTCGAGACAATATGGTCTTGAACTCCCTCAAAGATGATCCGTCTTTCCTTCACCACACACTTCTTCCACTCAGCCAACTCTTGTGCATTAGTTGAAGTTAGCTTTGGTATTCCTCGATCAATGAAATCCTTCAAGCCGTTGTCTTCTAATGCAGCCTCTATTCTATATTTCCATGCAATGTAATTCGATCTACCTTCCAAGGCATAATCGAGTCTCAAGCCATAGAACGCCATTGGCCAACCTTGAAGTATGATAAAAATTCGATTTGCACCTGCAACCCTAAACTTCAATTTGAATTCTCTTCTTAATATACTGTTCACAACTCCAATAAACTTCGCTCTGATAAAATTGGCTCCGATACCATGTAGAAATTCTGCAAATTGTCTACAAATCTCGCTTTAAGACCATGTAGAAAATCTGACTGTAGATTAACCCAATAATGCAATATAACAAAAAAAATACTATAATCTACATATACTATCAATTTGTGGAAGCTTAAATATTGAGAAAGATCGAGTTGAAAACATATAACCAAAAGAAGAAGAATCAATCACACAATACACATGAAAATACATTGGGGAAAGCCTTAGCTAAAAACTCCACTATCTGTATTATCATACAAGGTGGAAATACATAGGAATTATACAAAGACTTAGCTCTCACAACTATCCAGCTCTTAGTACAATCCTCACAGATGCTCACAGGCAATCAAAGCTTCTCACAAGCCTTCCTCTCTGCCCTCCAAGCTCCTATTTCTTTGCGTTGTTCCTAGTGGATGATTCTCACCTCACCAAGTGGAACACTACTCTAACACACTGTCTGAACTGCGCAATCCTTAAGGAACCTTACCTTGACTGCATGCATGAGTTTCCTTTATAGGAAAACACATGCAAACGATAGTACACTATCCTTGACATTTAGCTCGACCGGGTCTTTCTCAGAATAGACATGCATGAGATTTTGATGAGGGAATATTCAGTTATCTAGAGTACACTGGTTGAGTGCATGCATGCATCAACTGACTGATAACTCACAATTAGTTCTTCAAACAGTTTGGAACTAATTTAACTGGACTTAACTCAGTAAACTGAGTTAACTAAGTACGACTCAAATATAACTTAATCTTATCTCCTTAATTAAGGGATAATTGTTGTATCACTGCAGAAAGACTTCTAACTTGAATTTCTCCAACTAATTAATCCATAATGAATTAGTTAATTATTTCCAAGCAGTTCGAGAGACTAAATTCGATTTTAATTCACAATTTTAATTCAAGGAAAAATTAAAATTGGAATATCTACATTCTATTTTTATCATTTCTTGTTGCTATTTTCAACAATAGCCATTGTTTCCATGAATGAGTTCTCAATGCAATATAAAGGGGCACCATCCAAGTTGGCGAAGAAAACAAGAGAATAGGCAGAGTTGGAGAAAGCACAAGTGCAGATGATAATTCAGAGTAACAAACAACTCACCTCATTCATCACCAATATCGAGGCCTCATATGCACGATTGTACAACAATGTGCATCTCATGGTAAAGTCGCACAAGATCCGATCATTTGGCTCACTCACTGAAGACAAACGTAGGAATCAGGTTAGGAAGGAGGTTGAATAATACTTGGATAGATTTAGACAAATCCCTACAAGGAAGTACTTGAAGTGAACATGCAGAATATGCAGAATTACATTGGAGGCCTTGTCGAGATCAATACCATGTTTCTCCTACTAAATAAGGAAACTCACACCGGTTCCAAATCAATGTACCTAGATGCAACAAAGGCTAGAGTTCTCTTCCAGCCTGATCCCATCTTACAGTTGGGGAATTCATCATGCAATACAAAGCTTGGCACTGTCATGTGACTGAGAACCTACAGGTCAAAGTTGTCAAGTTGTAGTTTTCCCAAACTCAAGCTTAACTTATTTGTCTTATTAGGCTGTCTAGTTGGCTCAACCCAACTTTTTCCTATATGGGTATGAGTATATTGTAATATTCTTTTGTAATTAATTTGTAAGTGGAATTCCAAGTGTTAATTGTGGAATGTGAAGAGTCATTTTGTAAAGAAGTTGAAGAGTCATGAGACAAGTCCAAGAGTCACAGAAGGGAGACGAATAGCCACCCCCTTTTTTATAAATATGTCCTCATAACTTATGTAAAGGGATTTTGGGAGCCAAGCTTTTGGCTAGGGTTTTGTCTTAGGATCAATAGTTTGCGAGTTTTTTTTAGAGTCTTGGATTCTTCGTAGAATAGAGGGAGTATATTTATTTGGAGGTGTAGGTGTATACTTCGTGTTCCACTATTGGGACTATTGGTTTTTCAATGGTATATGTATGCTTGGAACTTTCACTTTAATAATGCTCAGAGCAGACATGTTTTCATGCATATGTTGTGAATGTTGTAGAACTATTGTTATTATGTTTGAAATGTATGTTATTTAATTTACGTTAATGCTTATGAACTATTTCGTTTGCATTAGTATGAATATTGTTGGATGTGTGTTGTTGTATAATTCTGTCATGGTTAAGTTGTGAACTATTTTCTTGTGATGTATTTTATGCTTGTGTGCTATTTTCAAGATGCGTACTGTTACAATATTCTAAGGGGCTCGCTCATTTTCCCCTCATTGTATTAGAACCTTTA
Source organism: Pinus taeda (assembly GCA_000404065.3). Classification (NCBI taxonomy): domain Eukaryota; kingdom Viridiplantae; phylum Streptophyta; class Pinopsida; order Pinales; family Pinaceae; genus Pinus; species Pinus taeda. The sequence continues at coordinate 10,131 of APFE031135424.1, forward strand.
ATACATCGCACTTGACCTTCCGTAGAGTCACACACTTGTTGATCAAAGTCACGAATACACCACTCTATGCATTATTGCAGCTGTGACACATCATTAAAACCCATTTCTTTGGTAACCAAGCCATATTTTGGATGGGGATCCTACACCAAACAATGTGAGGCTTAATTGGGACTTCATATCAAGGGGACCCCCTGAATGTTGGCGGCTCTAGCAGTGTCAAAATTTCTGGCGCTAGAAGGAGGGTCAGATGACTAGCTGAGCCCATGAAGTATGTTTGAACTTTCCTTATATTTAATGCTTTCTTAGCATATCTTAACCTTGGTATGTTTTTCCAGAACCACAATTATGAAATTTCCCACGGGGATAATTAATGACTTGTCAAATCTGAAATTTGATGGTGAGGGTGGAACAACCATTCTCGAGCACACCACTTGCTTTCTTGAATTTTGCACTAAGAAAAATATTCACCATGAGGATGTTGCTTGTAGGTTGTTTGTCCTCACATTTGAGGCGTGCATTGAGGAATGGTGCTACACATTTCCAACCACTTCTATACAATCTTTCGAACATCTTGTTAACAAGATCTACCATGGCTTTAACAGGTATGATTACAAATTTGTTTTCAAGAAAACCATGCATTTAAGAAAAACACCTGATGAATCTCTTAACAATTTTCAAGATCACTTCATTCATTTCTGTTTTGAATTTTCTGAAGATGATATTGATTGGAATTTAATGAAAGATAAGTTCAAATTTATTGTTCATATTTCGATGAATCCAAAAGAATATGAATCTTTCGAAAGTATCCCAACATATACTAGTTATGGAGCTCCCAAATCTATGATGAAGGAAGTTGATGTTCCAAGTGACTCTTCATATTGCCATCATCAAACAACTCCATTTACCCAGGTTGAGGTTAGATAACTTGAGAGTCCATCCATTGATTCCCCACCATCTTCTCCCACCTCGCATATTGAAAATTAAACACAAGTTTGGACTGTGAATCTGATTTTTCTGGTGATGTTCCTTCTCCTTGCCCTTCATTCATTGGTTCCTTCGGTCCTCCTAATTGTGAGTGGTTGTGTTCACTGGTTTTAATCGTTTCTTCTAATGTTCATCAGGATAAAACTTAGGATGGAGTTAGTGTTGACTAGTCAGCTTGCAATATCATTTACGATGATTATGTGTGGGATTCTATTTTTTAACAAGAATTTGTTATGAAAGTTGATCTTTCTCTTTTCTCACCTCTCCCTCACTATCCTGACATCTTCCATGATTCTGTCATACCTATTGAATCTATTAGAGAATAAGTTTTTAACTATGTTAATTATGATCACACTCAAAACTCATGGAATGTCAATTTTACATATGAACATGGAGAGGAAAAATATTCTCTTCTTGATCCCTCTAGTTAATCATTTGATCATTTTGAAGAAACAGAGGGTGAAATTTATTATTTCCAATCTTCCCCCCTCTACGATTCATTAGATTAAGAGGATGCCTTTGTTTTCAATGTTGAACTTTATGATCATCGCTGTCATGATCTATTCATTGATTCATTTGGTCACGACTCTGATTTTTCTATTGTCGATCTTTCTAAGCCACCGATTTTTGATGACCTACCATTCGATGTATTGGAATTACTACAATTTGTTGAGGTACTTTAGCCCACGCTAATGATTATTTAAGGTTCTCACAGTCTTGAGGCTAGTCCCAATCACGTTGAGAATATTCCCTTATCCTTCAAGGATCCTCATCATTCTATCGTGCAAATTGAAAATCAATCTGTTCAACAATCTTCGCACCCTCCACCTGTTTTTCACGATGTTATCCATCAATCATTGGAGGAATCATACCTAGAAAGCTCGTTTGCAAAACATGATTTCTTCACTTTCTTTGTGTTTTCCGAGTTTATAAGTTCAAAAGGATTGTCTTGCATGTTATCTTGTTGCGATGTGTGTAAACACCACAATGCATCTGCAAAATGTTTTGCTTGTGATTTTTGGTTATATTTCTTTGTGTGCATTTTCACTCTTCAAACATTGCGGCATGTATCAATTTATCTTTCTTGTGTCCTCTTATTCTTGAATATATTTCTTAATCTGGATTCCCTTGCCTATATAGGCCAGCCTATGCATCGGTGATTGCACTGGAAGTTTCATTTTATGTAAGCCTAGCATATTCTCTGTTAGTTCAGGAGTAGGAGTAGTTTGTTTTTTTTGTTTTTTTGTTTTACTTTACGCCCTACTCTTTTCTTTCCTTTTCATTGTAGGATAGCTTCTACATGAGACTGTCTTTGATTTCCGAAGAAAGAATGGTGAAGTTTGAGAGGAAATTGTGCTACTGTCAATGCTTAGTTATATGTTTATTCCCTCTCTTTGCGTGAATCTTTCCCCTTTAGTTGATGATACCCTGATGGAAAGTATGTTTGTTTCAGAGAAAACCATGGTGAAATCATGGTGCTTAATATATAACTAGAACCACCTACTCTAATAGGTTTTATAATTCTTCGGTTTCGTCGCCTTGTTAACTAAGTCGAGTAGAGTAAGGAGGCAAGGAAACTTTAACAAGTGAATTGTATTTCAAAGGTGTATAAATATCATTTTCTAAAGGGACAACCTATTCTACTCTTAATAAGTCGGGATCCTTCTTTCGTCTCATTAAAACAATAAGTGCCTATGCACAATTCTTTCAACAAAAATAAATAAATAAATAAATAAATAAA